>JARHVA010004359.1:1555000-1594152 GCA_037957365.1 Torreya grandis | reverse complement strand
ATGAACATAACACACTTAGAACATTTCCTAACCCAAGCATGTGAGTCCCTAAATAATGTGAGCCAAAATTATCTTGATATAATGATCTTTGAAGATATGGTCTTGGTTTTAAAGTGTTTATTTGTAGGCCCATCATGAAACTATTCTAACAACTTATCAATTTGACTTGATTCAACACACCTTAAGAGCATAGCTCCTATGTCCTTTTTAAAGAGCACTCCATCCATAAAGATTTAAGGGATGGATTGTTTTATAAAGTTCCTTATTTTTTTCCTATCTAATCCCATTAGAAATTTCCCTATCTAAAGAAACTTCACCACATTATTGGTCTAGCTAAGAGGAGTCATGTTTACAACTTCTTGCTGACTATTGTGGACTGCCATTACCATCTCTTTTTCTTCTTTAAACTGTACTAAAAAAATGTCCACAATGTCCTCTTACCTATGATCAATTTAGTAACCCTCACATAAATATCATATTCCATACACTTAGTTACCCAACCAACCCTCTTCTCATTTAGGTCCCTATTAAGTATGAAGTCTTTTATACTAGGGTGAACTACCATCAAAAAGACTTTTTTATTAGATACCACATGTTTGAACTTTTTTTATCACTCTTATGGTAGAAAGGACATGTTTTTTAAAAAAGGTGTATCTTTATTCATACTCTTCTAATGCTTGACTAAGGAAATAAATAGGTTGTTCTAGTCCATCATTTTATTGCATGAGCATAGCTAAATAACATCAGCAGTGGAGAAGGCATATATGAAAAGATCCTTTTTATAGTGAGGGTTGAGGAGGGTGGGACCTTGGGAAATGGCCTACTTGATGGCCTAAAAACTTATTTTTCCTTCATTGATCCATGAGAACTCCTTGTACTTCTTGAGCATATGAGTGAGTGGCTTCACCAACTCTACAAATTCTAGAATAAATCTCCTTATGAGGTTAATCTCTCCAAAGAATCTTGGTAATCTTAGATTGTGCTTTGGTAAGGGCAAGTCAAATATTATTTCTATCCTTTGAGG
Organism: Torreya grandis; assembly: GCA_037957365.1. Classification (NCBI taxonomy): domain Eukaryota; kingdom Viridiplantae; phylum Streptophyta; class Pinopsida; order Cupressales; family Taxaceae; genus Torreya; species Torreya grandis. The sequence continues at coordinate 1,593,128 of JARHVA010004359.1, read as the reverse complement.
GTTAATGAAGAGGTCAAACTTTGACATAATATGTTATATTAGTCTTCCCTCATGGACTAAAAATATGAATTTTTTAGGGTTTGAAATCCCAAACTACCCACATCTATCAAACACTAATCTTAAGTGTGTCATGTGATCTTTAGACTCCTTTGAAATATAATGATGTCATTAAGGTTGATGAGTATCATATCATTAACGAGCCATTGGAAGGCTATATAAATTTATATTTAAACGGTTTCTCTTGTATTTGATAGTCTAAAGGGAATCTTCATGTATACATAGGTTCCCAACTTGCTTATGAAGGAAGTTTTATGTCTATCCTCTTCTCTCACCAATATTTGGTTATACTCAAAGTATCCATCAATCAAATAGAACCTCTAAGATCCTACAAAAATTTTAATAATTTTATCTATGAATGGTAGGGGGTAATGATATCTCAAATATACCTTGTTGAGGTATTTAAAATCAACACACAAATGTATCTCCCCATTATTATTCCTTATAGGCATAAGATATGCCACCCATGAGGAATGTTTAATAGGGAAGATGATCTTAGATTCAATGAGTTTTTTCAACTCCTTTCTCATAAGGACCTCAACTTTGGGGTTGAATAGACTTTGTTTCTACCTTAATAGTTTTTCATTCTCCTCTAACTCTATGGTATGTTGGGCCAACCTAGGGTTAAAAACTATCAATTCATGGTACTCCATGTAAATACATATACAAAATCCTAACATAATGCTATAAAGGAATCTCTCTCATACTTGGTATTCACTTTCCCTAACTTAAGTGACTTGTCCTTGAATATAACAAACTTATCATTATGTTCTTATTTGGTGGATATATTTACCTTGTCCCTTCTCGATTGATCATATTCATTGAATATACTCTTGAATGTCACCCAACCCTTGGGAAATTTATTTGTCCTCAACTAGATAATTTATTCTTCAAACTGATGTTATATCTTGCTTTAGTTCTTTGAGAAACATTTTACTTCATGTTGGAGGAAGCAATTAAATTGACTGTCACTCTTAAAAACTTGTCAACCTACCTCATTATCAAGGACTGATGGTCTATACACCACCTTAATTTGTGATTTCCCTTTTGTGTCTTTGACTCCATCAATTATGTCATAATGTGCACTAATGGTATTTAATTGGTTTTCATGATGATTTGACTCATCAAAGTCTTGGAAGTCCTCTAAAAGGTCCCAAACTATATGCTTGTAGGATTTCAGAAGTGTAATCTTGACTAAATTTATACCCCTTACCTACTATACCACTAGTTCATTGTCTACCTTTACTTTCAAGAGCTTAACACATTTTCTCCTTGCCCATTATAGCCCATGAATGAGGGCCTCATATTATTAAGTGTTTGAAGTGTAGCTATACTAACACATTAAACTATAATAATACATATCATTATAAGGGGAGACAAGCATGACACCTACCCCACTCCCATTATTTGAAGTTGATCCATCAAAGAATAAATTCCATATACCTTCATGTTCTTGAATTGGGATAGTGAGACTAGGCATAACAACTCATTATTCATGCATATATTACACACCTAGGTTTGCCTCTTCAATGGTATTGTATGGGTCATAACCATGGTTATCTACTACCCACTCATTAGAGACCATATCTGAGATGCCTTCAAGTTGTTATTTAGAATCTTGATCATTGATATGCTCATCTTCATATAAGATGGTACAGCTGACATTTGATAGGTTAGGCATGTAGGGTTCTAAGTGGAACCTAGAAATAGGTTGAAATATTAGAGCAACCCTTGTCCCATACCTATTCCTAAATACCATGTATGACTAATTAGAATAAATGTACCCCCAATTTTAGCAGTGAAATCCCTAGATAAACATATGGCAAAGTAGGGAGGAAGGTCAAATACCATGACATATTTGGATATGGTACAATTAGGGTAGGTAGCCAATATAATATTGAGGTCCTTAAGAACACCTACAGTTTTAGTGGGAGACCCATCTAATTACAAAACTCCCTTTTCATTAGCTTCGTATTTGAGTTCTAACTTATTAGCTATGGCTTTGGGCATGACAAAAGTAATAGCACCATTATATATTATTTAATTATGAACAAGGTAATATCCTATTATAACTAATAGCTAGAAGGGAATTGGTTTGACTACCTTATATGTTTGGAATTCATGAGGTTGAATTTCATTAACAAAGACTCCACTTTCATTATCAACTAGTTTATTCATGACATGAATATTAGAGATCTCTTGTTGAAGGAGTTCATTTCTCCCTATAATGAGTAAAGTATCCCATGTAGGAATATTGACATGGACCTTATTTATGTATTCCACAATTCTAAAAGGAGAGATAACTATCTTGGGCTGTAACTTAGAAGTAGAAACATCATTTGGAGCTTGGGTGACATGGGGGATAAAGGGACTATTTTGATTTTTCCCATGTCTTTGTGGTATATGTTGAGGGGGAAGTGTATTTTGGAATGCATCTCAAGTATTATCCACTTGATTTGTTTGGTAATGTGTATAATCTACCTTAGAATACTTGAAACTATCATCCACTACCCTTATCTTAGCCCTTGTATGGTTTGTAATTGAGTTATCTACCTTGAAAACATTCCAACCTTTCTTTTTTACCACTTTCTCAAATGAATTCTCACCTTATATAAAATTAACAAAAGTAGTTTCATAGGGTGTCTTGCTCCCAATTTCTCCTTGTGGACTTGGCACCTTAGTTGGAGTCATGAAAGGAATGTCTCCATAAGGCATGAGGCGACCTTCCTTATCTTGTGGAGGAGGCATGTTGTCATTTATTTGAGATTTAGGACCCTATTTCATATTGGATGTCTAAAATCCTTCACCACATGGAATCATATTCATCTCAATATATTGTCCCCATAGAGTAGACCATTGGCCTTCTTTTGCATAGTTGTTTTGATTTGGCACTGAGCTCTTAGAACTATTGGTAGCATTAGGATTAAAATTATTGTAAGGTATTTCTTTTATAATTTACCCCTAGCCTTATTAGTTAGGCTGATAAGGAGGCCTATTATATGGGTAAGAATGATATGGAGCTTGGTAGGGGGATTGATAAGTCCTATAAGGTAGATTTTGTTCCCTCTCTAATGCTACTAGTTTGTTATTTTGGGCCTTGAGTAATCCCTCTATCTTACCCAACCTATCTACTTGGTTTCCATTTGACTAATACTAATTGGTTGGGGATAGTAATGGAGTCATGGTGGGAATAGGTGTTGAATTTTTGGGAATAAAGGCATGAGATGTTTAGGAGTGAGTTTGCATACTTGGATCAGGTAGTTTTCTGCTCTTATGGCTATCTCATATGCTTCTAGTAAGGTATTCCCCTATTGATTATATCATAATAGATAAATTAGAGTTTAAGTACCTTAGGTAGTATAATAAGGTATAATTAGGGTGGGATTGATGATGGTAAGAATCATATCCTATGTTCTTTGGAACCTATAATTAAAATCCACCATGAATTATTGGTGGGATATTTTGATTGGGGTGAATTATTCTATCAAGGAGACATGGTCACTCCTATCCACAAAGTGTTTACATAAGTTCTCTCCAAACTCATCCCAAGTGTTTATATATGTAAGTGTGATAACCCTATACCATTGGAGTGCCTTACCTCTCAAGGAAGTTGTTAAAAGTCTCATAGCCACATTATCTTAGGTTATGTTATGAACTAAACATAAATTGACTATTTATGTAATGTTCTCTATAGGTTTAGTTGAGTTATCTCATGTGAATTAGGGAAGACTTTTTAGGGTAGAAACTGGTATATCATCAAACTAGTTAAGGTTCAAAGGACTACCACCATTAAAATGTACAAAATCTTATATCCTAGGCCTAGCAATTAGGATTAGAGGACTTGTAGTAGAGTTTTTTTGAGAAGAATTAGGATAATTTAGAGGTGTAGGATTAGGACTAAATTTAGAGAACCTATTTTTTCTAGAAATATCCAATGACAATTCAACAAACTCAATATTCTTACCTTTTGAAGAATATCTAGTAGACACATTTTGCATATAATTGTCTATAAATTTCCCACTGAATCTCCTTAGCCTTTAGATGTCATCCAAGGTTATCAAATCATGTCTCAAGGCACTTGAAATCTAGTCCCACTAGGCATGCCATAACTATTAGCAATCCATGTTGCACCCTCTTGAAGGAGACTATTCAAATCCACTCAAACTTGGACTAAAATGGGATTAACCTAAAGGTTATGAGATACCTATAGTTTAGTTCAAATTGCTAGCTTATGAGGATATATACCCTAATATATCAAATTGAGTTCTCCTCTTAAGACCTATTTCTATTGGAATAAAACGGGGAAAGATGAATACTTATAAAGAAACCTATACTAAAAGTGGTGATACACCAATAATTAATTATATTTTCTTAGATATTGCCTAGACACACTTATGAGTCAAATGAAGGATAACAACTTATCAGACCTCTTAACACAATCTTTGGCATGAATATTTCATATTAAGGTCAAGTAGAAAGTCTGCAACTTGAAGGTTAATGATATAGGTTTACACAAGACACTACTAAAACATCAACATGTCTACCTATCAACACTTCATAAAACCTATATATACTAAAAATATTACATTAGGTGCATGAAAAGATGTGAAAAAAAAATTAAACTCATACATTCTTAAAATAAATTATCAGCATCCACACTAACACTCATATAAAATGTATGCAACTATTCTTCTCTATTGATTCAAGGCACAAGGTATAATTTTGGTAGAACTTTACTACATATAGCTAAGGGATGAGAGGAAATAGATCATTTCCTTAGCATATATAATGTTTATGAGAGAGAGGAATTTAGGTGTAGGATAAGTCATGAAGTGAACAAGGTGGCCATATGGTAGTTACAACAGTCACTATTATTCCTTCCATGCATTACTTGAGTGAATGGGTGTCTTGAATGGGCCATTTGAGGCATTGGTACATAATTTTGGAAATTTTTGACCTATGTATATCTCATGAAAACCACCTTCATCCAAATCCTTCTCTTTTTATTAGTTAAAAACACTAAAATTTCCCAAATGAATCTATTTTCCATAAGCATTAAGTGAATGTATGCGCTTGAAGGTTGACCATGATGAGAAAACTATCCCAAACCTTCATTATGATCTTAAAAATGTGGTTTTATCAACCCAATGGATATTTATGTAGACCCAAAATTTTCTCATTAATGTCATTATGCCTTTTTACATTCACTATCACCTTTTATATACTGATTAAGTAGGCCTCACTAGTAAGTTATTCATCCTTCTACGTATCCATAATTTGGATGACTAAAATAGATAAACCAAAATTTCAATCCATTTGAGAAGGATTGAAGAATTCTTGGATTAACCTTTTACATTAAAACTTAGGATCTTAATACATGCTTCAATTACAAATTCATCTACCTTGCATGACTAGGCCATTTAGACTAGCCTCACATACTAACTATTTAGGAGAATTTAGTAGAGGCACTTATAGGTAGATAAATAAACACATATATATTTGGAGAGGTAAGATAAGTATCAAACCAAAATTATCTATGATTTAAAACTCTTGACTAAGTCCTAGATCCCATTTTCCACCTAGATTGCTAAAAACTTACACTTTTTAGAGGTGTCCATACATCATCCATATAATCAAGTATCATAGACATGGCCTCCTCTAAATTGATAACATGTTTTAGGTTTTTTTAAAGTGATTTGAATTTTTTTAATGCCTCTTCCTTCAAATCTTCCTAGTTAGATCCTTATTAGGGTTTTATACGGGTTTAAGAGTGCCTATGACTCTTAATGATGGTTCATAGAGGTTAGGGTCTAAATATCTAAACCAATTACACTAAATACATGTTTATAAAACCATTTACCTTTCCTAAAGTGATCAAACTCCCATGAATATTTTTCATATAGTTATGAGGGTGTGAAAATTTTCTTTGGGTGAGAAATATGCCTTCTAGATAGCATTTGGGTGTCTATAGACCAAAAAGACTAATTATGGGAACTCTCCTAGAATTTAGAGTGACCAAAAGGTTCCTAATAATCATGATTACCTTATTTATAAATGTCTAAGCCATAATTTATTCTCAATTTTATCTTTTATCCACCTTCTAGTGGTATTGCTCTAATGGAGGTGTTAGACCAATCTGTCTAAACACATGAATCTTGAGTTTTGGCCCAAACTTAGGGGTTGTGAGGCACCTTCACATTATTTTCAACCTAAAGATCACCTCAAAGGTTGCATGGACTATAAATATTAGCTTGATTAATCTATTTGATCTTCTTTAAATGTATACAAATCTTAATCTGAACACCTAGGTCTATTTACTTGTAGAACCAATCATGGAGGTTCCTATAGATGTCTCTTAAATGACTATTTAGAGGCTTTAGGACCCATTGTATATCCTTGACCTTAGGATACACATAAACACTTTCCATTTATTTTATTTTAAGCATGTATTATCCTTCTTGATCTTATTCCATAAAATCTATCCCTACACATGCCATCCAATAGGTCATTATGATGCATAGAATACTTTAGGGGACATTAAATACCATTTTAGGATCAAACAAATCCATCTAGATGCAATTTGAGACAAGAATCCACCATCAGGTAATATCTAGGGTTTAATAAGCATTTCAGACACCCACCATATTAAGGATGGTTCATATAGTATGGACATCTAAATCATAACTAATTGTTATGAACTTATAGTAAATTGGCCCCTTCATATTCCACCAATATCTTAGGATCCCATGCAAAAGGTGTGTAGAGAGAGGAGCATTGAAAGATGACCTTTGAGATTTCTATTAACTAGTTTTAGTAGTTTAAATTCTTAGGGATCATTCATAAATATTATCCCCTTAATGAATATAAATATTATATGTATTTTGATTCCATAGGGGTACTTAAATTTCTCCAAGATCCCTGATCTTAATCTACTTTATAGTGAAGGTACACCTTGAGCTATGTTGGATCTTTTGACTTGAATATATTTTTGAGAATATTTTAACCCTTTTCTTAGTTCCCTTCACTTAAAACCACTCTATCAGGATATAAAACATTCTCTATATCCTTCATGGCCATTAAATTTGCTTATGAAGATCTAAATATGCCTTAATGGTAGCAGGGCTTAAGACTAAGTTTAAGGTCTACCTCTTTTTTCTTACACTCAAAGATATTTGATTAGCATACTAAATGTTTATTAACTTCTAGTGTTTATGAATACATCCACCATCATTTAATAATTACTTATAAATCCTTTTTCATTCTAGTCTACCTGTAAGTTCTTCAAAACATTGAGTCACTTACCTAGCCCCAAAATTGACTATTAATAGATTGGGATAGGTTTGAGAAAAAAAACTTGGTATAAACATTGATTTTATAACCTAAATGGGAGAATGGACACATTTAACCACTCATAGTGAAAATTTTTACCAAATTTTATGGCTTTGTCACACTTATAGGGGCTTCAAATAATAACTGTCTCATGACTAGTTGTAGGTTACCTACATGTCTGAGTGATTGATGGCATGAAGGATTTGAGTGGGTATTTATCCCTTATTTTTTGATATTAATATGGAATTATTATTTTTATAATATTAAAAAATACTAGGGATACTCTTACATATCATTCTTTAAACATCCTTTTCCTCTATATGTCTTCTCCATCTTAGGCTTAGGGTTTATGCTCAATTAAGCTTGTGTTACCCTCGGGTCTAATTTTGGTGTCCTTTTTCCCTTTGGATTGGATGATCACTCAGATTTTAAACTTGATTAGTGTGAATATTACCTCATTAATCATATGTTATATCTCTTACTCCATGCAATATTAGGTCTTTAGGCATGTCTAGAGTGTTGTAAGCACTAACTTGCACATGTTGACTATCTATTGGGGGTGTGAGCAATAAGATTATATGAGAGGAGAAGAAATTATAGATAATTTTATCCTTTTTGTCCCTTTTTATATTATCATTCATCTTATTTATGTTTCATTTCTCTATGCTTAGGGTGTTTCATACACAATGCTCAAACTCTTACATAGTAGGCCCAAATGGTTTCCTGTAGGTGACTATTTGCTTCCTTACTAGGGTAAATGGATATATAGATATATATTCTTATGAATATATGGTTATTTATAGTCAAAAGGGGTATTTAGGCCTATTTAATATGGTTTAGGCTTGGAAAGAGGGGTAGATTCTTGATGGGGATGATAGTGAAGGAATATGGGACTTGAACATGAAATGCAAGGACTAAAGCATAGTGAAATGGGAGTGAAAGAGTCATGAAATGTTAGGGGTTATATCATGATTGTAAATTAAGTATGGAGACCTACATAAGACATCCCATAAGGACATTTTAGAGCCTAATATGTATACCTATCAATACATAACACTTTAGAGGTAGAAAAAAGGCATACACAGTAAAAAAGTGAAACTTAAAACTCTCTAAAGAACCTTAATATTCTCTAAGAAACCTTAGCTTCTACCAAAGTGAATGTGAAAATATTTGGAGGTAGGAAGGTTTTTTTAAGGTATGTGGGGTTATCATGGATGTTAATAAACTATACATAAGGACATAATGGTTAGTTATCATGATTTCAACACTCCATTTCATGGTATTGAGGTCACCATTGAACAACACATAGTGCTTCCACATAGTGAATCCAGATGTGTATGTACCCCTTCCTTTATGACACCTTGAGAATATAGTAGTTTTATATGAACATAAACCTTTATCAAATAGGTATAGGAAATATTAGAACACCCAACTGATTATTCAACATTGTCAACTTTTAGGTGAGGGAACTCAACACTCCACCTACCATCCAAATCTACCTCTAAACTATAGACTTTGCCAATATAGATGTTTTTTAGTTCCATAATCTCACATGTGTGGGATAAACACTAAAGGATCCATGATAATTTATATCAAAACCTAAGGAATTAGGAGTAACCATTGGTCTAGCAAAACAAACCAAAAATCCATGAAAATTATTCTTCTCTTATTTACCTTGTATAAACATGAGTGATTCTTATACCCCTTAAAATATTAAGGAATGATCATAAATCTCAAGGAAATAGTCATTAAACCAGTGCCCATGAATTAAATTTGACCAAGTCTACTTCCTTTATCTAAGATCTTGGGTAGTCATTATCTCTCCTTCATATGTTATGAGTATAAACTTGAAGTGATCTCCAAGTTTGTCAATGAGATCAATGAGAAGGTAGATTAGTTTTGAGATCCTCAAGCATTTAAACACTCTAGTTTTCTTCCACACATGCTATTATTGACTTCTACCTATAGATCCCTAACTCCACTTGAGTTAGTATGTACTATACAAATCTATACTATTCAAAAAACCTTTAAAACATTTAACTTCCATACATTTTCTCATGTTTTAGACTAAAATCCAATTTTGATGGTCACGATGCAGGGAAATTAGGAGTTAGGTGATGCATTAAAGTCTATAGTAATAATTAGGGAAGCTAAAAGGGAATAATTTGGCATGTGTAAGGCCTATAAAAGTAATTAAGCATTGACATTTTATGGAAATGGTGCTCAATAGTACATGAAATGCTTTAGTTATGGCCTAATAAAGTCCATAAAGGCTCTTGAAGGAGTGTATAGTGGTTTACTAGAAAATAAAGGTCAAATAAGGTCTAATTATGGGGAAAAATCTTGCCTTTAGGACACACACATGGCCTTTAGGAGACATAAAAAATAGATAACAAGACAACACATATGAGGAGACCTTTAGGACCTATTAAAGACTTCAATTGATCCCTAATACATTCTCATGATGTTCTCAAAATATTTCAAATGAGCATACCTTATATTATTGATCAGATCATAAATGTTCAATTCTTCACTAGATTCCTTATCAACTCACCTCCACCATGGCAACTTTGAATTTTTAGGCCTGATCAAGACTAACCAAGGACCTTTATACATATTTAAACATTATAAAAACACCTAATACAAGTTGACATATGAGGTGATGGGGAAACCAAGTATCTTATAATCATGATAATATAGTGAACCTATTTAAACAACCTAATCTCATAATGGTGTAGGGAAACCATGAGAAGTAATGGTGGATCAGGACTCTAAGACTTTAGGTTGACCCATTTCTAGGTCTGAGACTAGAAAGTGGTCAACAATATATATTTCCCATTTAATAGTAATAAGTAGGTCACCTTCATTTTACATATGATTTTTTGATTTATAGTTTTCATTTTCACCATTTCATATATATATTATCCTATTATTCCCTTCTTTCATACCTTTATTGCAAACTAAAAGTCATATTTTATCAAAATGAAGTAATTGGGTTATCATTTGAAGAAAACTATTATCATGATTATAAATTCATACATGTTCATCACATTACATCATTTTCATATATTTTTTTCTTACATATATAAGCATTTTCCATAGAATTTTGTTAAAACATATAAATGCATGGTACATCATCACATGCCTAGTCATCTAAAGAGCATAAACTAAAAATAATACATAGAAATTAAACCCATAACACATGAATGGAAAGTCACTAAGATAAATCAAAATGTCTCTATAAATAATAATAAATGTCAAGTTTTTACAATTAAATCTCTAGTACAATCCACTTCTATATACAAAAATGTGTCTCAAACTATCAAAAATAAAAAAATATGTACATACAATAGTATAAATATCATATGAAAATAAATGTTCCTAATACCCTTTCCTCCTCATTCAGGAGGGCCTTAATTCTAAAGAGCTCTTTTGGTTATGAATCTTAGGTTATCTCCTACTAGTGCCTCCCTGAGAGGTCATATCTCCTCCTATCCATCAGCTCAAGGAATCCTGACCTACTATGCCATTCAGGGTATTAGTCAAGGAATGAACCTAAGATTTTGCCTTGGTACCTATCATTCCAAGCTAGTGTTATCCTCCCATAGACTAATAATATTCATATAAACATGCTATAATGGGTAAAAGACATCAATGTGTATGCTTATCCTAATAGGTAATCTAGGATCAATCAATAATTGATCTCTAGTTAGATCAGTCTGAATCTAAAAATGTTGATTAAGGTGTCCCTTATCATGTTCCTCTAATAGTTAATGTATTTGAAATTAAAATTAAATATACGACATCATATCTAGTCATATAAAAATTAATTAATTAATCAAGCTAAAATAGCATATAAGTAAGAATCTAAAATACATAAATTAAAAAGTTTACCTACATCATCCTTATGCCAGTCCAGTTTAGATTAATCATCATAGGCCTCATCCTCCTCCTCCTCATTATCATCCTCTTCCATTTTGACATACTCTAGACCCTATACAACATATCCCTCTCCACCCACCTATTTTTATTTTTGTGAGGATCCTACTATAGTGGTGGTGGTGGAGGTGTGGGATCCATATTAATTCCCACCTACTAGATTTGTTTTTATCCATATGATAATAAACCCTCATATTATCAGGTACATTTTCTAATAATTCTAATATCCCTTCTTGCACCTTTTTCATGCCTCAATATATAGCTACTATTACTCTGAGGCTGCCCATGTAGGTCATACCAAACTAATGCGGTACCTTATTTATGGGGTGTACCTCTACATGAAATATTATATCCCACACTTTTATGTCCCATATTTCCATCTCTAGATAAACTATTTATGCATCCCACTACCCAATCATTCCTTGGTGTTACATAAATACTAACTCAATAATTGTTAGAGTCCTCACTACCTAGGGAAATGCCTCAAATGGTGTTATGTATGTCCATCATATAGACTTGATGGCCCCAACATCTCCAACTACCACTCCCCTCATATAGGGAATCATATTCTCATAAATATAACACATGAAGAGATTGGGATGGCTTATGGATATGGATCCCAATTATGTGATGTGGTATAAGACCATCTATGTATGGGTTAGGATCTCCTGGGACATAGAGAAATGAGATCCTCTCTCATTGATCCTATGCATGATCAAGGACCAAATTTATAATATTTTGTCACTCTCCTTATCTTCCACTAGGTAAGTGGAAAGGATACTGATGATCACAATCTTAAATTTAATATTGTTGATCCCTCAACCCTACAAAACCTAAATTCATACCTCACTCCCACATCAAGTGAATTATAATTGTCTATGTTCTCTACATAACCATATTCCTTTGTTATGCTCATGTCCTCTTGAAGGGCCACCAACTCACCTATCATCAATAAACTAGTAATCTAATACATGCCCATAAGATTTATATTACACTCTCTTAAAAGATTTTGAGGATAATAAACAAGGGAGAAGCCATAATCACCATATCCATGCATAAATTGAGGTAAAACACATTATAAGTATTTAATTAATCAATATTCATCATTTTAATAAACACAATCAGAGTCTTTTATAATCATTCTCACAATATTTTTCTATAATAATGGTAGGGGAGGAGTTGAGAGAGATAAAATAAAGAAAAATATAGAATATAAAAAGTTATTGGTTAAATCTCTTATGTGAGGAGTAAAAACTGACCCTTTGATCATTAAAATTAATAAATATATATGGAATGGTCTTTCCAAGGGAGGATTTTCCCTTTAAAATGTTCCAACCACATCCATTAATTCTCCAATTACCTTTTCATCCTTCCTCTCCCTCCAAATTCACCACTTTTACTATATATTTCCTAAAAAATAAATTAAAAGGAAGTCAAAACTTGGAAATTAAAAATGAAATAATAAAATATATCATAAAAACATGAATAGGTATTTAGTTAGGCATAATTTGGCAAAATTTAAGGTATTTTTGCATCTAGGATGGTGTCATCTTTCTAAATAAATCAAATGGTTTGATTTTTCATCATTGAGATCAAAATTTATGGTCAAAAAATAAAAAACTACCCCATAATTTGATTTTTTAACACTAAGATCAAAATTTATGGTCAAAAAATCAAAAACTACCTCAAAACTAGCCTATAAGACCTAATTGGGATTTTGGGGGGGAAGATATAAGTTTACTATTTTTGTTCGAAAAAAATAAATCCTAAAATTAGTTGAGATTTATAAGCTTGAATAGAACTAGGGGAAAATTCTAAGCACTTTTATAGACCTAATTGGATATTTTTTCCTAATTTGTACTAGGTGTTTTGGTGGGAGATTCAAGTTTGGGGGCCTAGACCTAATCAATGTCTGGACCTCTAATTTATAAATATGACATTTATGTGGGTTATAATGCTCTATTATCATACATTATGGGGGAATTGAGTTCCATGATGATCTAGTTTGGGATTAAGCCTTAATTAATGTTTGTAAATATTTTTGAGTATGGTCATTGGCCTAATCATGGATCTATCCTAAATTAAAAATGTGCCTACACCATTAAAAACCTTGAGACCTATGTGGGGATCAAAATAATAAAATACATTAATTTCCCCCCTCCTAACCTATTCTAATGTTTTCTTTTGATTACAACTACCTTGACTAAAAAACCCATGCCATGGCTTAATTGGGATTGAAAGCCCAACTATGAATGTGGACCCCTACTTGGTACTCCCATAATCTAATCAAGTTTTTGAACCCAAATTAAAACCAACAAAAACCTTTATCACTCACCCTATACCTAATAACAATATGCATCCTTATTTACACTAAAACACTAGGAAAATGACCCCTTACACCTAATCAAGCTTTTTAGGCTAATTAGGTCAAGGATGTTTATAAATTTTCTAATAATACCTACTTGAATAAAAACCTCTAACTAAAACTAAAATTTGGAAAGTTTTGACCCAATAGACCTAATAAATATTTGGAACCCCAATTAGGTATATGGGCTTAGGATTTTCAAAATGACCTATAGGAAGATCTAATTATGAAATAAGGAATTTTTTTCAATTGGATTTGGCAAGTGTAATAAGTTCTTTAAAAGCACATCAAAATACCAAGTGTAAAATATGAAAATTACTCACACGAACTTGGTTGATGGGATGATAAGATAATAAAAGGATAAGAGGGGATGGAAATAAAATTGGCCCCCTAGAGTGGCTATATAGACTTGAGAGAGGAAGTAGGAAAAATTTCCAAGAGAGAATAAGTGTAAAAAAACTTTTCTTTGGGGTCAAGTGTTATAAATAAAACTTTATCACTCAGACTTAGTCATCATAATGGGATAGGCTTCAAGAGATTGAAGGTTGAAAAACTAATATGGCCTTTGGGAGTAGGCTAAGAGAGTAAAGCAAGCCATGTTTCAAATACAAATTAGGAGGTCAAGACTTCACTTTAATTCTAAGTGTTATATATGAAGTTTTCTTACATGGATGTGATCCTTCTAATGGTGATGGTTATGGGACTCAAGTTGGAATGAAAATGGTGATGAAAAACAAGGTTACTAGAAAGTGTATAGACCAATTATTCATGAGAATAATTGGGATCAAAGTAAAACAATTAGAGGTTTCCTTATTATTGAAATAATTATGATGTGTTGAACAAGCAAAAACAAATGGTGACTCTGCTCGAAAATACTCATGAGTATTTTGGAACTATAGAAATGTTTCTACAAGCCTAGAATATATGGATAAGAATACACATAGAACATGAATAGATTTAAGAGAGGAGAATATAGTAAAAGATAAAAGACCAAATAAGATATTCTCATTGGCCTAATGTGTGTAATTAAGTTGAATTATCACTTGTTAGAACCTACAAGGACTAACTACTATGGATCGAAACATTAGGATAGTGAATTATATCTTGAAACTTATTACCTAGACATTAATATACTATCAAATAAGCATCCATAACCCTGGCATAATTTTCTCTGATCCCAATAAAGGTTTTTCTCTACCACCAGTTGAGTATCTATAACCTCGATGGATATTTATTGAATCACCAAGAATTGAGTTTTTTATAAATTAATTTTTATTTTCTTGTTTTATTTTCTCTTTTATATTTTTTTATTATAATATTAATTATAGGTTGGGGACAAAAGTGGCAAGTAAAAATGAATAATTATATATTTTTCACCCTAGATCCTCACCATAATAGGTTCATCCAAGCAAACCTAGAAACCATTAAGATGTGTTTTTTTCCCTTTATTTTAATAGAATATCTTCATTAATGAAATATTTTACCCAAACCTATTCTAAATATAAAAAATTAGAACCCATGTGATATCTTAATCTTTTAAAACTGATTTGAAAACAAAATATAACAATAAAAACTACTTAAGATTACTTATCCATTGTAATGCCATTCATGTCACTTAGCTATATGCCTTATCTTCTTCATTATTTGAAAAAAAGGGAAACTATAAGTAAAAGTAGATTGAATAAACCAAAAAGAGACAAGCAATGAGGTTGGATTGACAATGAAAAGTGAGAAACACTAAACTAACAAAGCAAGAAATAAAGTGGGAAAGGGAAAGAGAAAATATTTATAGTACTTTCTAGGTTAATTTAGAGTTTATAAGTAGTGTTTGAGGAATTTTCCATTGATAGGAAATGGGATGCCCTTATTAGTTAGACACCTCAAGTAGAATTAATTCTTTCCCAATATTTCATAGATTTGGTAAGGACCCAACCATAGTGCATCAAACTTGTGTTGTCCCTTTTTCTCATGAGCCAAGTCATCGAGAAGGAATAGATCAAATGTCCAAAAGGATTTTACTTTCACTTATTTTTATACCAAAATTATAGTGTTTTATAAAATTTAGTAGGGTCACATCACATTTATCCTCTATTTGAATTAGTTTTAGGAGGTGATATTATATCTTATCATTTATTTCTAGGTAGTCTCTCATGAATTTTAATGTGGGTACTATTAGGTTAAATGGAAGAATTAGGTCTTAGCTGTAAATAAGATGGTATGATGATGTTCCTAAGGTTGATTTTAATCTATTCCTATCAGACTATAATGCAAATTTCAACACATTTTGTGAATCCCAAGGGTTCTTTGCCAAGACTTTCTTAATCATATCAAAAAAAATCTTATTAGTTTATTCAGCTACCTCATCACCTTGTGAATAATAATTGGAAGATAACTTTCATATTACCTAATTTTCATAATCCCATTAAGTAAATTGGATGAAAAAGTAAGACCATTATCATATACCAAAATGGTAGGCATCCTAAACCTGGTGATGATATGCTCCTCTAGGAAGTTGATTACCATGTTGGTTGTGAAATTCTTGTAATCTCAAAATTCAATCTAATGGGTATAGTGTTTAGTTTCCATAAGAATGAACTTGTGTCCCATGGATTAATTATCATTGATAAATCAAATAAATTTTTATCCCAATTTTATGAATGGTGATACCTCAATACTTAGATACAATAATATGGAAGGTGTATGTTCTTTATACATAGAAACATGGGAGCTATGTTAGTTTTGGATTTGAGCATGAACTAATTTAAAAACATATGACCAGTAATATCCTACCCTAAGTATCAAATGAGATGTATAACTCCTTAAACCATGACCATTTCCATATTTCTTATGGAAATCATAGAGTACTCTAGTTATTTCTTATTTGTTTAGGTATCTAAAATATATGTCTTCTATTTAACCCCAATTTGGATTTGGAATCCTTACTTAGGTAGATAGGGTTAAGGATATAGAAATTTTAGGGAAAAAAGGTGAATATCATACATAAAATAGGCTAACTAATGTGTAAAAATAAAATGTACCATATGCTAACTTTATTAAACTAAGATAGGCTATTAATGGAAAGTATAACTATTCTAGTTATAGAAATGACATAAAAGATAATATTTAGTTAGTTCTGATGATAATGTAGATCTGGATCTAGTACAGCTAAAAATTAGGTGGGAATAAAATTCTAAAATAGTCATCAAATTATGGATCTATTGTATTTGACTTTCTAGATAGTTATATCAGCCTAGGTTGGTTACATCAATGTTATTATTTGAGTTTAATGCTAGTGTCTTGTATAGAATATATGTTCAAATAGGATGTGACCACTTATATGCTTTTAAGTTTGGATTTCCCTTGAATCTAGTGTATTCATAGCTAGGTCATGGACTATCTCTCATTATGAAATGGAAAAACCTTAGTTTTTCATCTTCAATGTGACCTTGGGGAAAACTTAGTTAGTGGGCACATAATGTTTAGCTAACTCATAATGACCCCAATATCAAAGGATGTTGCCTAAATAGATAATACTCCATAAGAGGGCCTTAGAATCATGTATTTCTCCCTTATGTGTTATCTTGTGTGTGAATCATGTAGTGTGTGTAAATCAAGTACAATAGTGACCTAGCTTATAACTTAGAAAATAAGACCTTATGATTAATTATTTAGTACTTTATACCTATAGTTGGGTTGTTCTTTTGAGTGACATCCAAATAGGGAAAAATAGGAAATATTTTGGTAACTTGAGTGTTTCTTCAATGCTCTTTTGGTCTAATTTCTAGGTGAGGAATGAATGAGGGTTGATATTATATTTATACAAATTTTATTAGGAGATAACTCACATTAAAACACTTAGGTTGACCATTTTAATATGTTTAATTTGAAAATTAGATGACTTTAGGGCACTAGACACTTGCATTATGTTAAGAAAATAATGTTGATAGTACTATTTATCCCAAATGTTGGTGTCCAAGGAGAAAGAGAGAAATTATAGACTAAGAACTTGTAGAGGTGTAAGATAAGTACATTTTAATCATTCTAAGAAATATAATATGTTTGTGTCATCTATATAGAAATGGTTAGACTAAGAACTAGGCCAAAGGGAAAAAGATAGAGTAGATGTGAGGCTTGAGGAATCAAGGCATGCATGTAACTAAGATGAACAACTAAGGTCTAAGTTTTCTAAGTCTAATCATAAAATAACATCCACATTTATCCCCCCCCTTTAATCTAGTAATGAAATTAATAGTTTAAATTAAAGGAAAAAGCACATGGATATGTATACACACATTATCTTTACTTTAATTGAATTGTAGTTCTTTGCAAGAGTTGAATTTGAGTTATTTTATGATGACTAAGCTACAACCAAGAGCATGTTACAATGTAAAATCATTGCATATAATTTTGTTCAAAAATATTTGAAATAGATTGAAATTGAGAGAGTAAGGTTTAGGAGTATATTGGTGTGTTGATGTAACCACCCTTCCTATTGGCAAGTTTTTTTTGTAAAATATGTATAATTTTAAAGCTCTAAAATTGAGATCAGGATAAATATAGATAAATATTTAAAGTTCATATATCTAAGGAGATAGAGAGAGATATTTGAAGACAAATGCCCCCAAATTTGGAGCAAAAGTGAGTTACCACCTAAAATAAGAGATTAGCTCAACTATGTAACCCAATAATACTTATAACCTTGTGAGTTTGGATGATCACATATCAACTAAAAATATTGGAACTATTGATTGATTCAATCACCTCAACCATACCAAAAGTTGAACCAACTACCATAGTATATTCACTCAGTAATGTCTATAAGAGTCTTCAAGATATCAATACATGTAATAGTTTTGGAATCTGAGATTGATTTTAATTTTACAATATTAGACATGTGTTGCATAACATATGCTCCTTAGATATGTCTCATGCTAAAAATGTGTATAACAATGGTACCATGTATATAATTCTAGCACAAATGTGAATCTAAATCATATAATTATTTGATTTGGCCAATTTAGATACATGTGTAAGTATGGAGGACATACTTCCAAATAATGCACCCAATATATATGGAAATATCTAAAATTGATATAAGTACTAATGTGGAGGACATGTTCCAATACATGTCCCCACTATAAATTAGAGATGCTAAATATTGAAGAGGTGTGGAGAACATGCTCCCAAAGCATTCCTACATTGAATTTGTGAATTTATATAATTACCATATTGAATGAATGTGGAGAACATGCTTCCAAAGCATGACACCACTAAATTTGAAAACTATGAATGTGTGGAAGCCATGTATATATGAGATGCCTCCACTAAATTTTCAAACTAATATAAGTATCAAGTAATAAATAAATGTGGATAACATGTTTATAAATCATGCCCCTACTATAATCTAGAAACCATGAATGTTTGGAATCCATGTCCATATGACATGCCCCCACTAAATCTGATAACTATGCAAAGTGTGTAGAACATGCTTCCTAAGCATGTCTTCACTAATATGCCCCATTTTGAGGTGAGGTAAAAATAGCACCTAAAAATTACCTCATCTAAAAAATGGTAAGTCAAATGTAAAATATGTGAATGTAACCATGTAGCATATAAAAGGAAACATGTGTAGGTAAATGTATCATTAAATCCCATAAAACCAAAGTGAAAACATGTAGGCGTAAGATGCATGATAAATATCATGGAAATGTCTAGCTAGTAACATTATAAGATCATTAATAAACTAATCACACACACAAGAGGACTTAAAAGAAATTAAAAATCAATGGTCGAAGGATACTGTAAATAAGGGGCATGTTCAAATTCCATAAAATTGAATGGACATGATGTAGTCAAACATCCAAAAAGTAATGAATGATATATAAAATGTCCATATAACAAGAAATTACATATTCAAATGTCCAATAAGTCATATAGAGTCTTACGGATGCATATAATATAACATATTTAAATTCTTGTACAAGGAAGATAATAGTAAGGCAAAACACTCAAGAAAGTGTTAAAGGAAAATCATAAACATGTAATAGTGGCCCATAGATAAAATTTTTAAATAAAAAATGTCAATTACATATAATATGAATTACTATGTGTAAGATATAATCATGGATAAGGAATGTGTAAGCACATATGTAAGCTTAAACATGGTAGTGTAGAGTGATTATCGAATCATATAACTTGTGTATCAAGATCCTATATAATGGATGCTTTTAATGTCCTAGTGACACTAGTAGAAGGAAATGCCAACATATAAAATAAGAGTGTATAATGTATTTTGTGTATTTTTGTATATGTGTATTTAGGATTAAATGATATGTTAGCCTTTTACATAGAACTAACACTTAGATTCCATCGAGCCAATATAACATGTAAGTGCCAAAAATGTTTTTGAACTTTCACTTGAGTTTGATTTTTTTGGTATTTTTGAAATTTTTTAAAGATGATGAATATCATCCTATGATGCCATCCAATGGACGGTCATAGATATATTTCCCCACTATGAACCTTACAATCTTAAGTTGGATCTTTTACAATATTTGCATCATGATTGAATATGTTGAAAAGGTACATAGCATGTTCCTCATGCTTTTCATGTGTAGTATAAGATGTAATATTGTCACTTGAAATATGTATTAATGTGCCTTAATGATAAAAGGATATGCCTTGTTTATTTTGGCAAGTTTTTTCTTTTGTTTGGTATAGCCAAAGTGTTATGAGTGTAAATGAATATGGAAATGTGGTAAGCATAACCAAAACCCATGCTTGAATTATTTTAGGACCATAAACAATTGGTATCGTTATGTTTACCAATTAGTCTTTCCAAGTGACCTTATTTTTCAAGTCTTGTAAGTTAAAATTAAGCTCTTGAAAATGTTTTATTTTTTAAGTGGTTTTTATTTTTGTAGGATCAATATAGTTGTGCCAATAAATATCATCACTCATGTTTAAGGTAATTTTTAAATCCTAGTGATGTGTGCATTTTTTTATTCTTTACACTTGAGGATTTGGCATAGGAAGAAGACCTTGTATGGTCCCCATATTAAGTATTTTTTTCAATGCACTCATTTAAAGATTAGGTATAATAGATTTTTGTTCATAATGCTCCTTCGGTAATTTATCTCCCTTATTTGTATAAGGGATACAACTTTGGTACTTGGAAGTAGAAAAAGTGGTTAAGTAACCCTTTGGTAGACTATATAACTAATGGTGAGACTCATTAAAAATTATCGTACAAAATACCTTTCATAAGAGTTAAAAATCATTTTCCCATTGACCAAAAGAATGTATAAAATTTAGCATGTGCTCAAATGGATCTTTATTATGAAAAATATAGGTATATGTAGTAATCAAAAATAATGTGGCTAAGGATATTCAAGTATACAATTTGAAAGAGGTTGATTATTTAATAAGGTATCATTTATAGTATAATTATGGAAAACTAGTTGAATTTGAAGTATAGAAACCTATTTTTGAAGATCCCCAATAGTGATCATCATAAACATAAGATAACCCATGAGAATGGTGGTGTTTGACATAAGTGTTATCATTGATTTTAAAATGCCATTTACTTTGGATCTAGGTATATGAGTATCATCATTATCATAGATAATAGGTAAAAGTTCATAATCATTGAATTTAGGATGTTGTGGTAATAGTTCATGCTCTTGATGTGCATTTATATGTACATCAATATGTAGTACCTTATTTTCATCTAAATATGGAGGATCCATTGTAATTAACTCACCTATTTCATAAGTGTGTATATGATCAAGAGGAATGCATTTTTTAGGTGGAATCACTATAGGAATGCCTTTGGTTTTTTATTATAGTTTGTAAAATTTGAAAGGTTTATCATTGGCAGGAATTGTTAATAAATTAGTTACAAGAGGACATATAGAGAGATATCAAATGTTGTCTTTGTTTTAACACTCTCATTATGCACATGAACTTGTTTAATAGTTTTTATCATAAAATTAACATATCAAACCATAAAAACTATGAGGTATTGGATCATGAAATAATTTACATATATGTCCATGGCAAACATGATGGCAAGATTTATCAATCAGGGATCAACAATAGGAAAATAAATAAAAAAACTATAGTTGGCCTAGGGTTTGACATTTAAAGATTGGGTTCACCAAATTTTTAACCCTAATTTAGATTTATAACAATTTCTTGGGTAGATAGGGTTAAGGATATATAAATTTTAGGGAATAAGGGTGAATACCAAATCTACAATAATCTAATTAATGTGATAAAATTAAATGTAAAGTATGTTGAACTTATTAAACTAAGATAGGCTACTAATGGATAAAACAAATTATATATATATATATATATATATATATATATATATAACATAAAAGAGATTACTTATCTAGTTCTGATGATAACATAGATTTGGATCTAATACAATTAGCAAGTGAGAAGATAATTATGAAATAGTCATTAGATTCTAGTGTCTCTATTTCTTTGGATAGTTGCATCAGCTTGGGATGGTTGTATCAATGTTAATATCATATACGTAACCTACGAGATGGGTTAATTGCAAAGCAGAGGCTATCCTCCAACTCGATTCATGGATGTTTAAGGAGATAATGGATCTCAAAAGGAAAATGGAAATTATGAAAGACAACCAGAAGGCAGTTTGGAACAAAATCAATAACATGGAAAAACAGATGAGAGACATCCCCATCAAGCTCAAAGACTATGAGAACAACCTAAGGGAACTCATCAAGGAGAGCAGAATGAAAATGGAGGAAGTTACATCTAACATATGTGCTGCAGCTATTAATATTGGAAAAAGAGCTAATGAGGAGATCAAATCCTTGGAGGGGCCTAACAAAAGGATGAGACAGAGCTCAAGAAAGAAAGCTATGCAAGAGGGAGCCATATCAACAGCTACTGCCATTTAGGATATATTGTGAAAGGTAAGGAAGCAGTGAAAATGATTTTGGAACTGGAAGAATAGTCTGGTTCTTCTTGTTGGTTATGTTATCTGGTCATGTTTCCTAGTTTTTTGTAATCTTTTGACTATGGTGTAGCCAGGTCTATGTAAAACCTGGGTTTTGACTTGTGGTCTTTTAGGTGGTTTTAAGTCCATATAAAACCTATTTTTGCTACTTCTCTATAGTATATTTTAGGTTTTGCCTGTGGTCGTAAATGCTTCATCTTTCTATCCTTGTATCAGGGTTTTAGGGTCCCTTCAAAACCTGTTTTTACCTTAATCTAAAACATATATTCAAATAGGGTTAGACCACCTAGATGCTTATGGTTTTGGCTTCACCTTCAATCTAGTGTACTCAAATCTAAGTCATGGACTATCACTCTTGGTGAAATGGCAAAACCCTAGATGTCCATCTTCAATGTGACATTAGGGAAAAATGGGTTAATGACCCTATAGTGTTGAGATAAACTAAAATGACCCCACTATCAAAGTGAATTTACTACATGTCCAATACTCTATAAGAGGGCCTCAAACTCATGTATTTCTTCCCTAGATTTTGGCTTGTGTGTGAATCATGTAATGTGTGTAAAGTAAGTACAATAGTGACCTATCTTGTAACTTGGAAAATTAGACCTTATGACTACTCCTTTAGTACTTCAAACTTGTATATGGGTCACTAATTTGATTGATATCATAATATGTTAGAATAGGAAAGCTTTTGGTAACTTGAGTTCTTATTAAATGCTCTTTTGGTCTAATTTATAGGTGAGTAATGAATGAGGGTTGATTTTTTTTTATACCAATATTATTAGGGGATAGTTATCATTAATTCACTTAGGTTGACCATTATGATATGTATTTTTTGAAAATTGGATGAATTTAGGGCACTATATACTTGTGTTAGATTAGGACAGTTATACCAACACTACTGTATATCCTAGATGTTAGTGTCTAAGGAATAAGAGAGCAGGTATAGGCTAAAAAATTTTAGAGGTGTAAGATAAGTATAATTTAAGAATTTTAGGTAATATAATATGTTTGTGTCATAAATTTAAGGTTGGTCAAAGTAAGATAGGCCAAGGGTCATAAGATAGAGTATATGCAAGGATTTTGGAATCAAGGCATGTGTAAAACTAAGAGGAATATCCAAGGTTTGAGTTTGCCAAGTGTACAAGACTAAGGTGATACATAATCACAAATTATCATCTACACCTTTATGATTCCTTATAAATAATGTAATTGATTTGATCATGAATTTTATATTTTTCAAGCATAAGTCTCTTATCTAAGTGTAATTTATATGACTCAAACACTATTTATTCAACAAGTAATAGAATGCATCCTGGTACCAGTCATCATTTATGATATATTTCACCATGTATTGTTGTCAAACAATTTATGGATCTATTTTATCCATGGCCTTACTAAACCCATACCCATTTACAATATTCAATGGTTGGAGTTCTTAGTTAAACTCTTAAATAATGATCATCCACTTGTTCATTCACTCACCTAATTCATTTTTAATTAGCATGGCTTTCATTATTGGGTCAAGCATAACTTCAGATATATTATTACATGAAATGTAGCGTTTAAAATTTTTAACTACTTTGATTAAGGAAAAATCTTATTTTTAAATAGTTGAATGCAATAGTTCATCATTGTGGAGTGTATAAATCATGAATAAGATATGTCTCTAATATATAACTTCTTTATTCTATCTTAGGATAATATCACTTGAGTGTTCATAAGTGAACACATAGATGTAAAAATGTTGCATGTAGTGGATACTAATGAGCACTAGTGTATTTAGAATTTTTGTCTTGATCTGAGTAAAATATATTTCTACTTCAATCATACTTTCAATACTCATCCTTATTTATCAGGTTATTCAATGATTACACTATCTCTACAAATCCCAGGATGCACTTTCTTATAAATTTGATCTGATCGAATAATGACTTTAGCTTTTTTTATTACTAGGCAATGGAATTTTTAGAATTGCCTCCTATTTATGGGTCTATTGAAATACCTGATTAAAAGATGATGTGACCTAGTAACTAACCCTCTACAACCCTAAATATGCACTTATTTGGCTTTAGGGAGATACCATGATCTCAACACCTATACAATATTACTCAAAAGTCCTTCATGTGGACTTCCCAATTATTTTAAAGTATAGTTAAGTTATCCATGTATATGACTATGCACTTGTTAATAATATCCTTAAATGCAATATCCATGGCATGTTAGAAGATAACACCTATATTTATTAGGCCAAACAACATACTTTTGTATGTGAACATACCCCACTTTGTTGTGAACATCATCTTAATCTAGTCCTCAAAATTGAGCACTACTTAATTATACCCTAAATACTTGTCCAAGAATGACATCATTTGATATTTGTTCACCATCTATAATACTTCATGTAGTAAAGGCAATGGGTAATTATCTTTCTCTAAGGATTTATTCAAGGTTTGGAAGTCCACACAAATCCTTCTCTCCACTTTTATTTTAGACTAGAAAAAAATTATCCACCCTTGTGGAGTGCTTGATAAGAAAAATTATCCTTACTCATAGTAATTACTGCACTTATTTAAATACCAATAGATCTATCAATGGATTCATCGATATTTTCCTATATAAAAATGGTTGGAATACCAACCTGAGAGTAATGATATGCATCAGAATAGAAGTATTAAACACTTTTAAATCCTCATAGTTCCATGCAATGACATCTTTTAAATCCTTTAAATCTTTAAAAAATTCCTTTTTGGTACATGTCATGCCTAAGATCATGTTATTTGATTCATTGGCATTGCCTAGATTACAATGATAGTGTAGCATACCTTTAACAAGGGATGATTTTTCCTTTTCCCATCAATAATACATGTCAACAATAATTATAGTGAGACTGTACACTTGGGTAGAAATTTGTTTTTCAAATTTATCACCCCTTCCTTTTCCAATTCAAGCTATAATATGTTATCTTCATTAAATATCTAAGACTCAAATACATATGTGTTTATGATAAATTTGATTATATGATGATCATCATTGAATACCTATAAGTTTATAATGTTGTCATGAATGGAAGGTGTTATCACTTAGATTTGCACCTTTTGAGGATATGTCTTAGCTCTCCTCATCTAAGTGGCATAATTGAAACACCTATAGGTTGTGAGTAGCCTAAGAATGAGGTGAATATCTAGATAGGGATAGATCCCTTGATGTACCACTTGTAGATTACTATTACACCTATGATTGTGAGGGAAAAGGGAGAGAAATTTGAAATTAAACTATCCTAAATGAGGTGATACACCAAATTATTTTATGAATACCAACTAGTTACATGTTACACATGAGAACAAGGGAGTAACTAAACATACACTCCTCAAATCTAAATCTTCTCACATCAATATTTCATTATGAGGTTGTGATAAATGCTTAGGCTAGGAGGACTAAACAAGATGCCTAAGATGGCACTATTTGAATAGACTAACTCACTCAACCTTGACACATCAATATAACACTTCACATGATCTACAAGAAGAATCTTTCTAATTATAAATAGGTGAGAGAATGAAACAATAATTTTATACAGACAATAAGTCATCACTAAGTAAAATTAATCATCTAAGTGAAAATGTTATGAAAAATCATGGAAGAGGTAAAAATTAGTAGTCTTTATTTATCCATGGTATGAAAATGAGTAGGTAGTTTCCATAATCAGGTGGATCATAGTTTAGAAAGGCTAAAATGGATAGTTATTATAGAACTTTAAATAGAGAGAGAAGAGAAGAGATAAGTCCAAAGGTCACAATGACACTTGTTAAGCTGAGAAAATGAGTTACATTTGCTTACAAAAAGAGTGTGAAATTGATCATACATGGTTAGAAGAGACAAGAGGCATCCCAAGTCATGATATTCATGAAATGTGGCATATGAGTTCCCTTGTTGGCTCAAAAAGCTACCTTCAAGATTTATCCATACTTAAACATACAAAAAATGATTGTGGATAGGTATCATGATTGGAATAAGAGGTAAGGTTTTATACATGCTTCTCCATTCATTTTTTGCATTCCTAATCACCTAGAATGTTTTGGAAGTGAGCCATCACTACCTACAGTAAAAAAACTCATCTTTCACACACCTTGCACACTTAGATTCTAGAAATTCATAAATTTTATAATAAAATTAGTACAATGTTTCTTATGACATTTTTGAAGACCCTCCATGGACTTAGAGGCATCAGACACACCTTGCAATCACTTCCACTTAGATTTTTCACACTTCTCACTACCATGTTCACTATCCTAGTTCTAACTAGATGAGATGAAGTATATATTAGACACACTTAGGATATTTTCCAAGAAATTAAATTGACATGGGGAGTTATATTAACTCTCAATATTCCTTCCAAAGTTTATTTCATCTCTTAAAACCTCCTAAAACCTACATAATGCATAAAATAGTCAAGAAAATTAGTTTTATACCCTATCCATATAGATTCCATATAACTCATCCTAATTATATGGATATTTAATTAGTATTCTAAAACATGTAATCATTGATCTGGGCTAACTATTCCATTTTGGTGCATTATTTCTTTCATTTCCTCAAAGTGGTCACTTGTAAGGGTTTTGGTGAGTTTAGGACTATTTTACCCTCTTAAGCTTCATTCAAAAAGATGAGATGTTGAATTTGAAAAATAATTCCACAAGATAATATTTCAATACCCCTATAAAATTTTCTAAGCTTATTTGGCTTCCAAGCAAAGCATCATGAAAGATGTGAGCATTTGAAATCACCTTATCAAGCTTGTTTTTACATTTCCTACGTGCTTGGATTGTCTTTGAGATAAAATTGGATTTACTTGGGGTTTATATGTATACCAAAAGATTTTAAATGTATTAATTAATCTTATAAACATTTATAGCTCCATTGGAATGTTTTCTTGGGGTTGGAAGTGAAGTTGGCCTTCAATTTGGCTCTAGGCTAGGCCTACTTGTAATCTTAACCATCTAGACCATTCTATTTGGTTACCTCATTTTTTTAGGTTTTTATCTTGTTTTTTCATTGTCTTATAACTTATCACACCTTATTTAAATGTCCCATGTATTTTTGGTCCACAATTACCCTCTCTTTCCTCAAGAATACAGGTTTTGCTCATAAAGAGAGTGCCCTCTATATAAGATAAAATAGAGGGAACTTCCCTTATTTTTCCAAATTAATTGATTAATATAGGATATAATAAAAAAAATTATGATTTAATTCACAAAATTTTATCCCCTTTTTATATTATTAGAAACTTTAAAAGCCTTAAAAACCAAAATAGATTGTGAGGAAAGACACTTTGTGTAGGCTTCTATTATGTGGAATGTGTGTTACTTGTTTAGAGTATCTTTCCTATTTTACATCCAATATGATATTTTTAAGAGGATATTTTATTCATTATTAATTTTTTTATCTTTAACATCACTTCAACCTCCTATGCTTTCTCCTCACACTTTGACTAGTCAATTTTAAGTGTGTCTTTTGACTATGTTCTACCCCAAGGCACTGTACATATAAGTGTGAATGCATGGATTAGGATTTGATAAATATGTATAATACTTATTAAATACCTCCAAGATTCATTTCATATATGTTCTATTTAAACTCATAGTTTTGGGTTTAAATTTTCCCAAGATTGATCATAGGTAGTTGACTGGTTTTCTTTGTTTTCTCCTTAGATATGACCCCTGTAGATGTTCATGCACATTTGGACCCTAGGTATAATGTTTTAATACATTATAATTTTGATTATAACCACACCAATTAATATCCATACCTATACAATTAATTTCCATACTTTTCCACTATTTTTCTCTAGCTTGCTATCTACCTATAGTCAATTATAAATGGCTATGTTTAGTACATAAAAACACAAATTTGTGCCTCCAACTTCTATCTTCAACTAACTTCCTTCCATCAATATTTTTAATGGATTAAATAATATGTAGAGGATAAAATTTATGGTCATTTATATGTATCAATATCTTGATATGTGTGTTATATTATCTTGACAAAAAAGGTTTAGACCTCTATTTTTAAATTTTAGAGATTAGGTCCATAAACACAGGACATGATATGTTTGATCAAGGTTTTCACTTATATTTTAAAAAATAAAATTTCTTAGAGGTATATAATGATAAAAAAACATTATATTACTTCAAGGGATGTTACATCACTTGTTTTGACACTCTAATATAACTCCTCAACTCTCGATTAAGCCACCTATAGGTGGTCATTTGCACATGCAGGTAGTTATAAACCTTTAAAAAGTTTAAAATTAGCTTTTATCACTCTAAAAATGTTGAAAACCTATAAAAACTCTCATTCCATCATTGCATCATCTTGAGAGGCTCTTGTAGGTGCACTATAAGCTGCATATAGAAAATGAGCAAAAATAATCAATATACTAAAGTAATATGACTTGATAACAAACTAAAATCACCTAATGGAATTTAAATGGAGCATAAATATTTTTAAAATCTTTAAACAATCTCATACTCCTTTTCAATGTTTGGTCTTCATGATATTTATGTACATGTTCATTAATAGCTGCCTGATTGGTAAGTTGCATATGACTACAATTTATTGAAGGTTACTTTGGTAAAATAGGTTTAAAGGTGAAATTTATCAAGAGTAAATTGAAAAATTTTAAATAAACCTATATTCATCCTCAAAAACAACTATAAAATCATGGTCCTGCAAATGGTGAAAACCTGCCTCCTACATAGAATGGGACCATTCTACAATCTTGAAGTGATTGGATATTAAAATCAACTCCAAAATTGAAAAAAAATTATGAAGAACATGTGATATGAGATTAAAAGACCTATATAAATAATCTCAGTAGTTGTATTGTATGTAATTACTCAAACCAAGGTAAAACCTATAGGGTACATAGATTATCATGAAAATTAGATAGTTTAACTTTTTAAGAATGGTTCATAAAGCACAAGACACCATTAATATGAAACTAGACATAAAATGGAATATAAGTGTAAAAGACACCCTTAGGATAATTTTTCTTGAAACCTCTCTTGATGACCATACCAAGTAAAAACTTGAAGGCCATTCTTTCTTGCCAAGCCTAGTGAAAGAAGAGAGAAGTGGTTCTCTTCATTTCTTGAATATTATAATCAAAATGATCACTATAGTAAGTGTATATAATACCAAGGGACAATATTTAAATGTATTAAATTGTAGGAGTTTTGATAATTTTATACACCTCATTAAATGCTCATTTTTTATAAGAAAACTACCCTTTCTTCTGAAGAACCTACCACTTTCAATAACAAATAGTTAATTAAGGAATATGAAGACACATGGGGCATGAGATCATAAATTTAAACCTTCACATATCCCAAGGAGTTTTTATAAGTCACTTAATGCTCACTTTGACCTTCAAAATGACTCAAAAGGACATAAATATTAAAATGACTAATGACCAAGGATAATATGACATGAAAATAGATCAAAAAGATTATAATACACCCTATGACATAATTTTAGACCCATAAAACACCTAAAATTATTATTTTTATGTATAAGGGTCCCAATTTGACTTACAAGGTCAAATTTTGTTAATAAATTGGTGCTTCAGAGGGGTAGCATGACTAATATTCTAAATATTAGTAGCCTTATCCTATCCATGGGATAGGGAGTAATCTAAAGTTTGAGATAGATAAGAAGACCTGACACTTAACAATAAGCATTTGACCAAGATAAAACAATTAATTACCTAAACCACACAAAATAAAAGACACACACAAAGCAAATAAACTAACAAGACACACACATAGACACAAATGTGATAAAGGCACTTAGGGAAATTGGGAAAAAAAATCACAACTAGAACTAATCATACCTCCTTTCTAGGATCAAAATGAAAATTTATTGAACCTTCTTCATGAGATGAGTCATAGTACTAAGCATCTTGATTTTTGAATTGGATGCTTGGCAGATCAGACCTATTACTTAGAAATTTATTTGATATAATCTCAAGTAGATAATCCTTAAGTATTTTTAAAATGTAAAATAGTTCCTCTTGAATTTTTACACATACCTCATACTATTTCCCACTCTTCTTTTCATGATCAAATTGTATCTCCTTAGTAAGCATGGCTTTAGGAGGAGTAGTTTCTTGTTCTTTAAAAGATTAAGGCCAATAGAATATTGTTCCATCCTTAAAAATATGATTTATTTATCCTAAATAATTGAGATTATGATAATCCATATTAATGAGTTCAAACATATCATCATGGGACTCATATGGTTCTTGAAAGGACAAAACTGAAAAGTTGTTTTTTCTTTACATACTCACTTGAGTGTCAAAGTTTCCTTCTCTATTTTTTATTAGATAATAGCCTCCTTGAAGAGTATTATAAACTAATAAAATTATTACAAACAATTCATCCCAAGGATAATTAGTAACTCTTTCTTTCCAATCCATGATATCTTGCATAGTGATGGAAGAACCAATGATTATTTCTTCCTCTCTGGGAAAAGGAAAACATTATTCCATATCAACCTAATCAAAAGTTTCCACATAATAAATAACCTCTTATTAAACTTTTTGGACCCCTTGAGGTCTCTCAAGTTTTATCTCAACTTCAATGACCTAACTTTGCTTCTCAAGGGCTGCAATATCTTCAATCTCCTTCTCCTTCTTGGTGGTGTCAAGACTAGGCATTTTGAAATTAGGTGACTCAGTCCAATGAGGCTACTAAGGAGATATATTTTATTCAAGAAAGAGTTATGAATTTTTATCAAACAAATACTCTTATCCAGTATCCCATACCATATTTCAATCAAGGAAAAGGGTGATGGGGTGAGTATAAGATGAACTAGTTGGTAGAGGGGGAACATAAAACTCAAAATCAAATTGAGAATGAATTGTAAGGGATTCTTTTGGAAGTTATTCAGGAAGGAGAGGTAGACCTTGACATAAATTTTTTTTTTTCCTTCCATTTGAAAATAAATTCATTTTAATCTTATTTAGATTGATCACTCTCTTTAATAAGGTTAGATGGGGTGTGTTTAGGCATGGGACCTTCTTTTGGGTCTAAACCTTCCATCACACGTTGACTTAGCAATTTCATCCTTGAATCTAACTATTCAATTTTATTAGATAGGTTATATTGGAAAATTATCTCTTGAATTTAATATTTATCATCATGAGGATAAGGATTAAAAGAGGGATGACATGGAAAATAAAAAGACTCTTGAGGAAGGGTGAGAGGGGTTTGCATAGGATCAAGCTCTTTCTCAACTTCATAGTCTTTATCAAGACTTTTATCTCCTTTATTTCCCCATGATTCCACTACCTTATTCCAACTTATTATTTTAGTATTATGAGTCTCTTCTTGAGGTAATAATGCAATTTGAGGAGTGGATGAAGTGTTCAATAAAACATGGGATCTCCTTAGGCTTAGATTTTCCACCTTATCTTTAACTTGGGATTTCATATCTAGAGGTCTCTTCTTGAGGTGGGGATGTAATTGGAGAGGTAAATGAGGGATTAAATTCTAATCCCTTTGATAATTATATGGACTAATTCATTTTATTATTGGCCAAATCAATAGGCCTATCAAAATTTACTTCAAAAATAAGGTTTATCTTCCCAACTCTCTCCTCCAACTAATTGGGAAAAAGATGGCTTTGACAAGTTGAATTGGGATCATGATTATGAGTCACGTAGTATTGATATAAATATTTGAGAAGTGGATATGAGGGATAATATAACTGGTGAGGCTACTCTTTATAAACTCTTAGCCTATCTTCTAAAGATGTAATCAACCCACCCACATCTAGCATCTCACTTCAGAGCCTTTGCCAATTTACTCTCTCAATAGGTTCTCATTATATTTTAAATAGATCTAATGCATCTCTCACAATATGAATGAAATTAATAGGAACATATTGACCATATTCCCTTAGTGTATGAAGATCTATCATGTACTTTCTCATATCCCAAGAGATTTTGCTTGAATGTGGAAATGGACTAACTTGAGAAGTGACTAGGTTGACTTGGAGGAGAAATATATTTAGAATATTGGTTGTATAACTGATGGAAATAATGAGAAGGCTAACAAGGATCATATTGGAGTTGATAGGTATCATAAAAAGGCTAGTAAGAATCATATAAAAGCTGATAGGCAATGCCATAAGCTTGATAAACCTCACCAACTTGTCTAAAACAATACTCAACATCAAAATTAGCCATGAAAATTAATCAAGAATTAATAACACAAGGAATTACTATAAAAAATCTTCAAAAGGAATACTTGGGCTACTTGACCAACTGATTTAACTTTAGAGTCACCATTGATGCTTAGATAGATGCTTCTAAAGGTTGATGTGTTGAAAGACAACACCAAATATTTTTAAATTCTTAGACTAATAATCCAATTAGGCATACTAAATTTTTTTTTCACTTATATTTTCACCCTTTCAAGAGATGTCTCAGCTCTCCTCATCCAAGTGGCTCAATTGAAACACCTCTAGGTTGTAGGTAGCCTAAAAATGATGTGAATCTCTAGATATGTCTAGCTCTATTGATGTGCTGCTTGTAAATTAATAATAAACCTATGATTGTGAGGGAAAAGGGAGATAAAATTAAAATTAAACTATCCTAAATGAGGTGATACACCAAATTAGTTGATGACTACTAACCGGCTACATTTTATACATGAGAACAAGGGACTAATCAAACATATACTTATCTAATCTGAATCTTTTCACATCAATATTTCATTGAGGTTGTAATAAATACTTAGGCTAGGAGGAATAAAAAAGAGGCCTATGATGACACAATTTGAATATACTAACTCACTCAACCTTGACACATCAATAAAACACTTCGCATGACATACAATAATAAGCTTTCCAATTGTAATTAGGTGAGGGAATGAAACAACAATGCTAAGGGAACAATTCACCACTAAGTAAAATAAATCATCCAAGTGAACACACTATGAAAAATCATGAAAGAGGTAAAAATTAGTAGTTTTTATTGATACACGGTATGCAAATGAGTAGGTCTTCACCATGCTCAAGTGGAACATAATTTACCAAGGCTAAAATGAAGAGTTCTTATATAACTTTAGAGAGAGAGGAGAAGAGACAAGTTCAAAGGTCAAAATAACACTTTTAAGCTTATAAAATGAGTTACATGTGCTTGGGAAAAGAGTGTGGAACTTATCATGCAAGGTTAGAAGAGACAAGTGGCATCCCAAGTCATGAGATTCATGAAATGTGGCATAGGAGTTCCCTTTCTAGCTCAAAAAACTACCTTCATGATTTATCCATATTTGAACATACCAAAACTAACTATGGATAGATATCATGATTTGAATGAGAGGGAAGGGTTTTATAAATTATTATGCATGTATTTATTGCATTATTGATCACTTGAAATCTTTTGGAAGTGAGCCATCACTTCCTACAGTCAAAGAAACTCCTCTTTCACACATATTACATACTTGGATTCCAAAATGGAATCAATTTTACATGTAAATCCATAAAATGGAGTGGATGACACATTTTAAGACCATTCATGGACTTAGAGGCATTAGGCATACCTTAAAATCATTTCCACTTAGAGTTTTCACACTTCTCATTACCATGTTCACTATGCCATTTATGATTAGCTAAGATGAAGTAGCTATTAAACACACTTACGATTTTTTACAAGGCATGAATTGGACATAGGTAGTTTTATTAAGTCTAATATTCCTTTCAAAGTTGATTTCATCTCTTGAAACCTCCTATAACCTACATAATATGCAAAAAAGACAAGAAAATTAGTTTTATACCCTATCTATATAGATTCCATACAACTCATCCTAATGGTAGGGAGATTAACTGAGTCTTATATAATATCCAATCCTTGTTATAGGAAAAAAATACCATTTTGGTGCATTATCTATTTCATTTCCTCAAATTAGTCGCTAGCAAGGGTTTTGGTTAGTCTAGGCCTATTTTACCCTCTTAAGCTTTGTTCATAAATATGGGATGTTGAATTTGAAAAAAAAACCAAAATATTATATTTTATTACCACTATCAACTTTTCCAATCATCTTTTGCTTCTAGGCAAAGCCTCATGAAAGATGTGAGCATTTGAAATCATATTATCAAGCTTATTTTCGCATTTACTACATGCTTGGACTATCTCTAAGCTAAAAGTGGATTTGTTAGGGATTTATTTACTTATAAAAAGTTTTTAAATGTCTAAATTCATCTTATAAACATGTATAATTCCATTTTAATGTTTTCATGGGGTTGAAAGTGAAGTTATCCTTCCATTAGGCACTAGGCTCAAACCCTACTTGACATGCCTACTTGCAAACTTAGCCATCTAAACCATTATATTTTATTACCTCCTTATATTAGATTTTTTTTTTTTTTTTTTAGGTTTATTAAATCTTATCATACCTTATTTAAAGGTACCATGTGCTTTTGGTCCACCATTTTACCTTCCTTCCTCAAGAATGTAGGTTTTGGTCATAAAGGGAATGCCCTCTATCTGAGATAAAATAGAGGGTAAATCCATTGTTTGTCTATAAAAAATAATTATTGTAGGATATTATCCAAGTTGTGATAATTTAATACACAAAATTTTACCCCTTGGTTATATTATTAGACCCTTTAAAAGCATTAAAAACCAAAATAGACAGTGATGAAAGACACTATGCAGGCTTCTATTATGTGGAATATGTGTTGCTTATTTATATAATATTCCCTATTTTACATAAAATATAATCATGTCATGAGTATATTTTATTAAATATTAAGGTGTTTTTATCTTGACCATCACTTCAACCTCCTATGGTTTCTCCTCACACTTTGACTAGTTAATTATGAGTGTGCCTTTTGACTTTGTTCTACCCCAAGGCACTGGACCTGAAGGTGTGAATGCATGGATTAGGATTTTATAAATATTTATAATAATTATTGAATCCATATAATATATTTTTAATCTATATTATCATTCAACTCATAGTTTTGTGTTGAAATTTTCCCAAGATCAGTCATAGGTAGCTTACTAGTTTTCTATGCTTCCTCTACAGAGATGACCCCTATAGATGTGCATGCATGTTTAGACCCTAGTTATAATTTTTGAAGACATTATAAAGGTTTTTCTGACCACAAAAATTCATATCCATACCTATAAAGGTCATTTCAATACTTTACCACTATTTTTCTCTAGCTTATTATCTACCTGCAATCAATTATAACTGACTATGTTTTGTGCATAAAAACACAACTTTGGGCCTTTGACTTCTATCTTTGACTAAATTCCTACCCTCCATATTTTTAATTGATTTGCTCATATGTATAGGATATACTTTATTTATATTTATATTTATCAATCTATTTATAGCTATGTTATATGATCTAGACAAAAAAGGTTTAGACCTTTGTTTCAAAATTTTAGGGATTAGGTCCCTAAACATAGGCCATGATATGTTTGATCAAGGTTTTCACTTATATTTGCTAACGTAAACTTTCATAAGGTTATATTATCATCAAAAACACATTATATGACTTCATTTAAGGTTCTATCACTTTTTTCCATTCTCCAATATAACTTCTTAGCTCTTTATTAAGCTACCTGTAGGTGGTAATTTGTACATACAGGTAGTAAATGTAAATTTGCAAGTAGTGTGTAATATGCATGTGTTTGTGATAAATTATAAACCTTAACCAAGTTTTTAATTCACTTTTATCACTATAATAATTTTTAAAACCAATCAAAACTCTCATTCCATCATTACATCATATTAAGAGGCTCATATTGGTGCACTGTAAGCTACATACAGATAGTGAGCATAAACAATCAATATACTCAAATAATATGCCTTAACAACAAAATAATATACAATAATGTAATTTAAATTGAATATAAATATGTTTAAAAGTTTTAAATAATCTCATACACTCCATTTCAATTTTTGGTCTTCATGATATTTTTGTACACATTCATTAATGGTTGCTTGACTGGTAAGTTGCATATGACTACAATTCCATGAAGATTGATTTGGGAAAAGAGTTTAAAAGTGAAGGTGACCAAGAGTAAATTAAAAAAATGTAAACCAACCTATATTTATCCTTATAAACCACTATCAAAGCATAAAGGCCTTGCAAATGATTAAAAACTACCTACTACATAGAATGGGACTAGTCTATAATCCTAAAGTGATTGGCTCTTCAAATAAACTCCAAACTTGAGACAAAGTATGGGGAACACGTGAAAGGAGATTAAAATATCTATAGAAACAATTTTAGTAGATGGATTATATGGACTTTCTCCAACAAAGGAAAAAACTATAAGGTTCATAGATTAAAAAGCAAATTAGATAGTCTATCTTCTTAGAAATGGTTCATAAAGCACAGGCCACCATTCCTCTACAATTAAAAATTAAATGGAAGTTTCCTAAGTTTATAAGACACACTTAGGATAATTTTTATTTAAACCTCTCTTGATGACCATACAAACTACAAACTTGAATGCCATTCTTTCTTGCCAAGCCTAGTGAAAGAAGAAAGAAGCATATTTCTTCATTTATTGAAGCTTTTAATCAAATTGATCACTAGAGTAAGTGTATTTAATACCAAGGTACATTATTGAAATTTATTCAATTGCAAGATTTTTTACAATTTTTTACACCTCATTAAATGCTCATTTTTCCAAGAAAACTACCCTTTCTTCTGAAGAACCTACCACTTTCAATTACAAATAGTTGATTAAGGAATATGAGGACATAAGGGGCATGACATCATCCCTTAAAACCTTTAAATTTCCAAAATCGGATGTACAAGTCATTTAATGCTCATTTTGACCCTTAAAATGACTCAAAAGGACATAAGGACTAAAATGACTAATAACCAAGGCTAATATGACATTTAAGTATATCAAATAGATTATAATGCACCCTATGAAATAATTTTAGACCCCTTAAACACCTAAAAATCAGTTTTTTACCTATAGAGGTCACAATTTGACCTATAGGGTCAAATTTGGTCAATAGAAGGATTATAAACTAACTCCATACAAAACCTTTTTAATTTAGAGTTAGTAATAGGCTCTAGTGTACTAGTATTCATCGCCAATGCATCTATCATATAATGTATTCTATGAATCAAAATTTTAATGTTTAATTAATAATAATATTATATTAATTTACACACTCTTATGTAGTATCTAGATAGGTGTTTTTCATTATAAGCATATTAGATTCTTATCAGTTTGATCACTAGTTTTGAGTTATGCATTACCTTGAGATTCTTGACTTTATTCCTTAGTGAAAATTGGAGACTATGAATTAATGACTCATATATAGATATGTTGTTTGTGAAAACAAATTAGAGATGAAATGAAGTTAAGTATGACTTCCCTCATGGGTTATTCATCT
>JARHVA010004359.1:1297500-1550000 GCA_037957365.1 Torreya grandis | reverse complement strand
TAGGCCTAATAGAGACCTAAAAGAATTACCCTTACCCTTAAACTCCTTGGACCATATTTATCTTCCAAAAAACTTTAAAAACTTTGAATATCACTTTAACATACACATTATAATCTAAAATTTATTATTTAATACCTGTAAATCCATTTCAAAAATTAAACCTATCAATTAGGTCTACTCATCTTTTAGGCTTTCTTACACCAAAATGTTTATCTCTTAGAAATGAAGCATACATTAAATTTTATAAAAAAATAAATTTAAAAAGTTAATATATATTTTAAGACTTTATAAACATAAAAAAAAATCCATTTTACATCATCGCATAGGCTCTAAGATCCAAAAACCACCTCTACAATAGGCTCACTCAGTTCTAGTCAAACACAGTCAAAGTACAGTCAAGCATCTTGACTCTCCAAACTTGAAAAAGGACAATATATGAATTATAATGACTTATTATGAGAATTTTAGACTTATAAAACATATCCATACTCATTTTATTTTTCAAATCTACCAAAAACACTTCCAACTCACTTTTACAAAGTGGTCATTCAAATTATCTATAGCCTTCAAGAACACAATCATGAACAAGTTTTTGTTTAACACCTGTAACAGTAATTAAAAGACATATAATTCACACCCATATATTATATTATATCTACATGTCACTCTTAATTTGATATATCACATTTTTTATTTTTACTCCTTGGTCTGACAAACTAATCTCTTGGGCCATTCTAACATAGTGCCAACATAGCTAGATAATCCTTTTTGGCTTCCTCATCTCAACATCTCAAACTATCTCCTTAGATTTAAAAAATAATTAATAGGTAAATTAAATGTAAAAAATAATATAAAATTTAATTTTATATACATAATATTATCATAGAGTCTCAAACTCTTCATCTTGGTTAGCATGCATGGAGCAATCATCTTAGCTTCAAAACACAGTCATAGTGAACATGAATCCAAACACCTATAGGATCACTTAATTGTCATAAAAATTATTTAAAATTTACTTAAATACCCTTATAACATCTCCAAACACCACTACATATATGTATAATTGCAAACATGGAACATATGGATCAACTTCTAAAACACACACCTTCACAGTTCATCTTACTTAGACAAGTCAATTTGAGATCACCTTTTAGCCTATGTATTATCACCATAAACAATTAAAAACAAAGTTAAAATGAGTAATATGTATTTAAAAAATACACCAAATATTTTTATCCATCCCAAGTCACCTACAACTCATCACTAAATAGGTTCTCACTTTACCTGGTTATTACTCACTATTTTCACTATCTGGCATATTAGTGACAAGTTAACATGATTGACCAAAATTATTGACATATATAAAATAAATGTATTTATATTAATAACAATTATTTTCCTTTAACCTCTAATTAATTTAATGTGTTGACTTAGTCAACCCTTCCTATAAGACCATTTTTTTAGAAACAATCACTTTTTGTACCTTCTACTCATTGTCTTGGAAAAATAATACCATATGGGAATTAATGGAGGAGTCATATACAACATAAAATCATAAAAATTAAATTTATAATCCATTTTGGGCACTATATATAAAAATTTGTGTACTTAGGTCATTAAGAGGGTTTATAGGAGGGTTTTGACCAGTTTACATTCTTAACGAATGTTCATAAAGATCTGTACCTAAAACCACTATAAAATTATTGTAAAACCTTCTTATTTAAATATTAAATCTCTCCTAAAATTCTCAAATCACCATGAAAATTCTATGTGTGATAACAAGCATCAAAATTTCTTCTCTATCTCTCATCTCTTCATTCTAAGCAATAAAGAAACTTCAAAACCACTCTTAGGAATTTTACTACAAATGAATGACTTCAAACTTGGTATACACCTACAAGAAAACATAATATATCTTTTTAAACACTCACCTTTGACATCTTCTACTTATAACTAATCAATCTAGCTCATTTGGTTAGGCCTACCTAGGCTTGCATACCCTTGATATCACCAAGACACTATTCATGTACCTTTGTATTCATTATTTGACCTATAAATACATAGATACACTAGATAAAAAATTTTATCTCATGAAAAAAACTAATATTATCTCAAAAGTCACCAATATTTATCAAATTACCTCATTAGGTCACCTAGGGTCAAAAGGTCTAAGCCTAGATAAAAATACTTAATAAATCCTTGCTACTATAGCTCACTTTTGAGAGCCATGAACTGAATCTATACTTCATATAGTTGATCAAAAAGTACCATGCTCAGTCTAAAGCTGATACTATTCTATCTTATCTCCATCTTATCTCTATACTCCATGACCAAGCCTAAGTAAAGACCTCTCTTCAAGCTTCCTTGTTACCAAACCACCTTGAGCTTCTATAAGACCACTCATATAGCTTACAAAGCATCTCACTACACATAAGAATATATTACAAGCCTATCATATCATTTTCCATTGATCAAGACAAATCAAACAACATAGATTAGTTATCAAGCACATAATGCCTTCTTATCACTTCATGATATCATCCTTTATCAATCACCACTTTGTCATTACCTTTGACATCAATGACAACACTTTTGATGATAATTTCCCCCTTTTACATTGATGGAAACCTCTTTTTCTCCTTTTCCCCCTTTTCCATTAATGAAAAAGTTGACTAAATAGAAACTAAAATCCCCCTAACATCATTCATGCATTCAAATATATTTTAGTTTCTCAAGACACTCACCTACCTTTCATGCACATGGATGAAAAATTTCTCCCCCTTCTAAGTACACACCTTGATCCTCTTCTTCATGTACCAAAATAGTACCTTCTTGTTCATTTACTAGGCATATTATCTTTGGATTCTCACTCACTCTTTCTTACCTAATCCTTGGACCTATTTACTTACAGAGATCATAAGATCCCTTTGCTCATGCATGAATATTCAATACTTTTTAAAATTTATGACTTGGATTGATCAAGTTATCATATCACAATTTTTTGACTTATCTCTTGAGTTCACATCTATAATAGACTTATCTATATCTCCATCATGACTAGAACATCTCACATAGTATCCCCTTTTGTTCAATCATGATTCTTTTTAAGCTTCTCAAGCCATCTGAGTTAGCTCATCCTAACTCCATACTCCACCTAGATCACTTTGTCTGAAAC
This sequence comes from Torreya grandis, assembly GCA_037957365.1. Taxonomy (NCBI): domain Eukaryota; kingdom Viridiplantae; phylum Streptophyta; class Pinopsida; order Cupressales; family Taxaceae; genus Torreya; species Torreya grandis. The sequence goes on along the minus strand of JARHVA010004359.1, from coordinate 1,546,825 downwards.
CAAAAATCAACTTATTTAAAATAGATATGAATCATTTTATTATCTTATAAAATATACATAATCCTTAATTACACTCCTCAAGTCATTGGATCTTGATATAGTTCAATGCATCTTTAATGGGTAACATCATATAACTAGGTCTATAAACAACTCCATATACTTCTCATATCATCAAATAGTTTCTATTCTATATTCACAATCTATCATGGCTCAAACCATTATAAAACACCTTCTTGGCTATTATACATTTAAAATAGGTCTATGAGACCTCATACACTTTTAAAATATTTTGGTACTCTTTTGACTCCTTTGTGATATGTAAACAAGATTCAAAAATCTTCTAACTTGATCATATATGACCTAAAGGTCATTTCTATGCATAAAGTACACCAAAGCTTCTCATAAAACTCTTTAAACATTATCTATACATAGTCAGGACCTTATTATGAAACACATAGACCTTCAATCACCTTCAGAACTCTAAATATCTTAATGTCACTTTCAACAAGTTAATTTTTATTTTTATGACCTTATGAGGTCATCATAACATCAAAGAGCCAAAGAAAGTCAAGACACATTATTAATGAATAACTCTAAAACTTATCTTCAAGATCATTAGAACCTTGTGATGCTACAGGATAAATGATTACTTACTAGGAACCCAAAACAATCCATCTCACTCAATAAAACATTAAAATACCTTGATCAACCATCATTCACTTCCTTGTATGATGAATGCCTTTATGAATATTAGATAGAGACACCTTTACCTATGTAGATTTCAAAACAATGTGAAATCAGGAGACCCCTAATCCTTCACTTATTCTTTAAAGATATTGATCCTCTTATTGATTTGAAATTATCAATACTTGGTATCCTCTTTTGATTTAACATCTTCTTTATTCTCTTCTATCTAAGTAGAAACATAGACCTTTTGCATAATCTTCTAGGAATTGACAATACATGTAGGAAAAATAGTTTCTTAACATACCTAAGAAAACACACCATATTTTATCTTATGTTAATCTTGATTAAGATTAAATATATTAGGTCTCTATACCCAATTCAGCCTTTTTTGATGAATTATATGAGCTCTAGTTGGGCATAATCTAGCAACATGACCATTATTAAGACAACTATAGAAAATAGTTTTCCTTCTTCCATGTTCCAAAGCTAAATTATTTATTGATGTCTTTCTACAATCCTTTTATCTATGACCAAACTATGGAACTCAAATAAATAACCATAAAATTAATTCCCATACCTCATAGCATTATTTTGCTTGATATATTTATTCATGTTTCCATCCTCCTTGGTTATAGTTGTTTCTTTGCCTTTCTCAAATGTTCTCAAATTGACTATAAGATGCTCATGCTCAATATTCAAATCAATTAACTTAGTCTTTAAATTATAACATTCTTCCTCTTTTGAACTAAGATTTTTATTTTTATTCTTTATTTGACACTTTAGATACATGGTGATTTTCTTGTCTTTTTTGGCTATTTCAATAATTTATTTAATCTTGGTTTTAAGATGACTTATCTTTCCTTCATATTCCACAAATGTCTTAGCCTATTATTTAAGCTTCTAAATAATAATCTCATTTTCATCACCCTTGGAGTTAGAATTACTCCTTGTCTAAATATGACTAATATATTATTTAAGACCATTGACCTCAACTCTAGATTCTCTTTCCTCAACTACTTAGCCATCATGTACTACTTAGGATCACCTTCAAACTATCAAGATTACTCAAAAGGACCTAATTTGGAACTAATTATTAGAAGTATATAATGATTTTTGGGGGTGGGTAAATTAGTTACAAAATAATTTATATTCAATTCCATTTGTCATTCCATGAATCATACATTCACATAGGATTAAATAATGCATAAAGAAATAGCCATATGAGCACACCACATATAACACAAGAGATTATGTGGGAAACATTATTGGTGGATAAAACCCATTGAAATATGTCCATGGAATACTATCACATAGCTAAAATATTTAATATTTAGTGAATCACCCTCTCTGTATGGAGATCCAACCCTTACCTAGTTGAGAACCTACCTAACTAATCTTCTAAAAGCTCCAACTTGTAAGAAGGATCCAAACCCCTGAGAAATCAAGAACTGACTCAAATAGTTTTCATATATAATAATATTTAAAATCTATTTCTGGATATTTAACTAATGATGACCTCCTTTGTTTACACTCTTTCCTCTTCACTCACTCAAATAGCCTCTAGGGCTCACTCACTCAATATGCCTCTTCTAGGCTCATTAGGTCCAATGATTTGTGTGTCCTCCTAAATAAAATTTATTATATATTAATTATTGATATTATTCACCCTTTTATGGTCCTAAATTACCTACCTCTTCTTCTTGATTGATCTCTTTCCTTTTCTTGAGTCCTTTCTTACTTAACTATTCCAAATAGGCCTATTAGGCCTTGCCTTTATACCACACTCTTGGTCTAACCCAGCTCGGTCAGCCAAGTTATTTATCATAGTTATTTTAAAATTAAAATAGGTCCATAAATACATTAAATATGATAACCAAACACTCCATAGGTTATTTATAACCTATAGAGGCTAAAACTCAATTAGGCCTAATAGAGACCTAATGGAATTAGCCCTTCTTCAAGGCACACATTACCCTTGAACTCCTTGGCCCATATTTAGATTTCACAAATTATTTAAACACTCCACATGTCTCTTAAATGTAAAAATTTTAATATCACATTAGGTCCTTACTATCTGGAACTCCATTTCACACCTTGAACCTATGAATTAGGTCTAGTCACCTTTTAGGCCTTCTTACACATAAAAGTTTATCTCTTATAAATGAATCATATAGTCAAATTTATAAAAAAAACACATGAATATATAGTTCATTAATTCATAAAAATCACCAAATACATTTTACATCATCACACAAGTTCTAAGATCCCAAAAACACCTCTGTAATAGGCTCACTTAGTTATGTTCAAACATGATCAAAGTATAGTCAAACATCTTGACTCTCCAAAATTAATCAATGACAATATATGACTTAAAATGAATTATTATGAAACTTTGAGACTTAAAAAACATCTCCATACTAGTTTTATTATTCAAATCTGCCAAAAACACTTCCAACTCACCTCTACAAAGTGGTCACTCAAACCATATGTAGCCTTCAAGAACATAATCATGAGCACATTCTTTTTTAACACATATAAGAGTGCTTCCAAGAAATATAATACACACCCATATATTATAATTTATCTATTTATCACTCTTAAGTGGATATATCACATGTTTTATTGTTACTCATTGGTCTTACAGACTAATCTATTAGGCCATTCTCATATAGTGTTAACACAACTAGATAATCCTTTTTAGCTTCCTCATCTCAACTTTTCATACTATATCTTTAGCTTTCACAAATAATTAATAGTTAAATTAAATTTAAAACATAATATAAAAGTTTATTTTATGCACTTATTCCTGTCATAAATTCTCAAACTCTTCATCTTTTTTAGCATACATGGAGCAATCATCTTGGCTTCAAAACACAATCATAGTGAACATGAATCCTAACACCTATAAGATCACTTCCTTGACCTAAAAATGTATTTAAAATGTCCTTAAACAACCTTATCACATATATAAACTCTAATACATAGATTTATAATTTTAAACATAGAACATATGGATCAACTTCTAGAACACACACCTTCACAGTTCATCTTACTCAGATAAGTCAATTTGAGATCACCTTTTAGCCTATGTATTATCACAATCAGCACTTACCAATAAATTTAACATTAGGAATATGTATTTAAAAAATACCCCAAATCATTTTATCCATCCCTAGTCACCTACAACTCATCCCTAAATAGATTCTCACTCTACCTATTTATTACTCATTATTTTCACTATCTAGCATATTAGTGATAGGTTAACTTGATTGACCAAAATTATTGACATATATAAAATGTATTTTCAAACTAAATTTATGGATCTCAATAAAAAGTCTTGGCCTTTAACCTCTAATTATTTTCATGTGTTGACTCAGTCAACCCTTCCTGTAGTACCAAATTCTTTAGAAATAATTACTTTTTTTTACCTTTTATCCACTGTCTTGATAAACTAAGACCATATGGTAATTCATGGAGGATTCATATATAACATAAAATAATAAAAATTTAATTTAAAATCCATTTTGGGCACTATCTATAAATATTTATCCAATTGGGTCATTAAGAGGGTTTATCGAAGGGTTTTGACCAATTTACATTCTTAACAAATGTTCATAAAGATCTATACCAAAAACCATTATAATATTATTTGAAAATATTCTTAGGTAAATATTAAATTTATCCCAAAATTCTCAAGCCATGATGAAAATTCTATATGTCCTAACAAGCATCAAAACTTTCTTCTCTATCTCTCATCTCTTCATTCTAACCACTAAAGAAACTTCAAAACCACTCTTAGGATTTTTAATACAAATTAATGACTTCAAAATTGGTATACACCTCCAAGACAACATAATAGATATTTTTCAACACTCATATTTGACATCTTTTACTTATAATTGATCAACATATCTCATTTGGTTAGGCCTACCTAGGCTTGCATACCTTTGAGATCAGCAAGACACGGTTCATGAACCTTTGTCTTCATTATTTGACCTATAACTACATATATACACTAGATAAAAAATTTTATATCATGAAAATAACTGATATTATCTCATAAGTCACCAATCTTTCTCAAATTATTTCATTAGGCTGCCTAAGGCCATAAGTCTAAGCCTAGATATAAATCCTCAATAAATCCTTCCTACTATAGCTCACTCTTGAGAGCCATGAACTAAATCTATACTTCATAAACTTGATCCAAAAGTACCATGATTAATCTCAGACTCATACTATTCTATCTTATCTCCATTTCATCTTTACAATCCATGACCAAGCCTAATTAAATATCTCTCTTCAAGCTTCCTTGTTACCAAACCACCTTGAGTTTTTACAAGACCACTCATCTAGCTTACAAATAATATCACTACACCTAATAATATATTACAAGCCTATTGTATCATTCTCCATTGATCAAGATGACTCAAATAACATGGATCAGTTATCTAGCGCACAAGGCCTTCTTGTCACTTCATGATATCATCTTTTATCAATAACCACTTTGTCATTACCTTTGACATCAATGATAACACTTTTGAAAATAATTTCCCCCTTTGACATTGATGTAAATCTCTTTTTATCCTTTTCCCCCTTTATCATTACTGACAAAGGCTGACTAAATAGTAGCTAAGATCCCCCTAACATCATGTAGGAATTCAAATATATTTTAGGTTCTCAAGATACTCACCTACCTTTCATGCACATGGATGAAAATTTTCTTCCCCTTCTACATATACATCTTTATCATATTATTCATATACCAAACATATACCTTATTATTCTTTTACTGGGCATATTATCTTTGGATCCTCACTCACTCTTTCTTATCTAATCCTTAGACCTATTTACTTATAGACATCACAATATCCCTTTTCTCATGCATGAATATTCAATACTTTTTCAAAATTGTGACTTAGTTTGATCAAGTTATCATATCAAATTTTTGTGACTTATCTCTTGAGTTCACATATATAACAAACTTCTCCATATCTCCATCATGACTAGAACATCTCACATATTCTTCCCTTTTGTTCCATCATGCTTCTTTTTAAGCTTCTTAAGCCATCTGAGTTAGCTCCTCCTAACTCCATACTCCACCTAGATCACTTTGTCTAAAAAAACAAATCAACTTATTTAATATATATAAGACTCATTTTCTTATCTTATAAAATATCCATAGTCCTCAATTAAACTCCTCAAGTCGTTAGAGCTTGACACAATTCATGACATCTTCAATGGGTAACATCATACAACTATGTCTTTAAATAAATATATATAATTTTCATATAATAAAATAGATTCTCTTTTATATTCACAATCCATCATGGCTCAAACCATTATAATACACCTTCTTGGTTATTATATAGTCAAAATAGGCCTGTGAGACCTCATACACTTTAAAAATATTTTGGTACTCTTTTTACTCCATGATATATAAAAAATAACCAAAAATATTATAACTTGATCATCTATGACATAAAGGTCATTTCTATGCATAAAGTACACCAAAGTTTCTCATAGAACACTTCAAACATTGTTTATACATATTCAATACCATGTTATGAAACACATAAACCTTCAATCACCTTTAGAACTTTGAATATCTTCATGTCATTTTCAACAAGTTAATTTTTAATTTTATGACCTTATGAGGTCATCATAACATCAAAGAACCAAAGCAATTCAAGACACATTATTAATGAATACCTCTACAAACATATCTTCTAGATCATAAGAAACTTGTGATGCTACAGGACAAATGATTACTTACCAGGAACCAAAAACAATCCATCTCACTCATTAAAACATCAAAAGACCTTGATCAACCATAATTCACTTCCTTGTATGATGAATGCCTCTATGAATCTTAGATATAGGCACCTTTACCTATGTAGATTTCAAAATAATGTGAAATCAGGAGATCCCTAATCCTCCCCTTATTCTTTGAACATATTGATCCTCTTCTTGATTTGAAATTATCAATACTTGGTATCCTCTTTAGATTTAACATCTTCTTTCTTCTCTTTTATCTAAGTAGAAACATAGACCTTTTGCATAATCTTCTAGGAATTGACAATACATGCAGGAAAAATAGTTTCTTAACATACCTCAACAAAAACACCATCTTGTCTCTTAGGTTCATCTTGATCAAGATTAAATGTCTTAGGTTTCCATACCCAGGTTATCCTTTTCTCATGCATTCTAGGAGCTCTAGTTGGGTAGAATCTAGAAACATGACCAGTCTTAAGACAACTATAAAAAATAGTTTTCCTTGTTCCATGTTCCAAAGATAACTTATTTATTGATGTCTTTATACAATGTTTTTCTCTATGACCTAACTATGGCACCAAAATAAATAACCATGAAATTAATTTCCATACCTCATAGTATTGTGATACTTTATATATTTATTCATGTTGCCTTTTATGTTTCCATCCTCCTTGGTTATAGTTGTCTCTTTACCTTTCTCAAACCTGCTCAAATTGACTATAAGATGCTCATGATAAAGCTTTGAATAAATTAACTCAGTATTCAAATTATAACATTATTCCTATTTTTAACTAAGATTTTTATTTTTATCCTTTATTTGACACTTAATATCCATTGTGATTTTCTTGTCTTCTTTGGTTGTTTCAATAATTTATTTAATCTTGGTTTGAAGATGACTTATCTTTCCTTCATGTTTTATGAATGACATAGCTTATTATTTAAGCTTCTTAATAATAATATCATTTTAATCACCCTTGGAATTAGAATTACTCTTCATCTCAATATTACTAGTATATTATTTAGGACCTTTGACCATTGACCTCAACTCTAGATTCTCTTTCCTCAACTACTTAGCCATCATGTGCTACTTAGGATCACCTTCAAACTATCAAGATTCCTCAAACAGACCTACTATGGAACTAATTATTGGAAGTATATAATGAGGTTGGGGGGTGAATCAATTACATAATAATGTATATTCAATTCCATTTACCATTCTATGAATCATACATTCACATAGGATCAAACAGTGCATAGAGAAATAACCATATGAGCACATCACAATATAACAAAATAGTTAGGTGGGAAAAATTCTTGGGGGATAAAACCCACTAAACCATTTCCATGGAATAATATCATATAATTAAAATATTTGACATTTATTGAAGCACCCACTTCACATGGAGATCTAACCCTTACCTACTTGAGAAACAACCCAACTAGTCTTCTGAAAGCTCCAACTTGCATGAAGGATCCAACCCCATAATATCAAATACCTTGAATATATAATAATATTTAAAACCTATTTATGAATATTTAACTAATTATTACCTCCTTTTTCTCTCTCTTTCCTCTTCACTCTCACTCAAATAACCTTTAGGGTTCACTCACTCAATATGCCTCTTCTAGGCTCATTAGGTCTAATGACCTATGTGTCCACATGAATAAAATTTATTATATATGAATGAATTATATTATTCACATTTTTATGGTGCTCAATGACCTACATCTTCTCCTTGATTGAGAACTTTCCTTTTCTTGAGTCCATTCTTACTTAACTAGTCCAAATAGGCCTATTAGGCCTTGCATTTATACCACACTCTTGATCTAACCCAAATTAGTCAGACAAGATATTTATCATAGTTTTTTAAAATTAAAATAGGTCCATAAATACATTACATATGATAAAAAAACACTCCATAGGTTATTTATAACCTATAGAGGTTAAAACTCAATTAGGCCTAATAGAGACCTAATGGAATTAGCCCTTCTTTAAGGCACACATTACCCTTGAACTCCTTGGCCCATATTTAGATTTCACCAATTATTTAAACACTTCACATGTCACTTTAATATAAAAATTTTAATCTCACATTTGTTATTTACTATCTGGAACTCCATTTCATAACTTGAACCTATGAATTAGGTCTACTCACCTTTTAGGCCTTCTTACACATAGAAGTTTGTCTCTTATAAATGAAGCATATTGTCACCTTTATTAAAAAAATCACATAAAAAAACATTATTAGATAATTAATGAATTCATAAACATCACCAAATCCATTTGACATCATCACACAAGCTCTAAGATCCCAAAACCACCTTTGTAATAGGCTCACTCAGTTTTGGTCAAACATAGTCAAAGTATACTCAAACATCTTGACTCTCCAAACTTAAAAAAGTACAATATATGACTTATTATTAACCTTTGAGACTTATGAAACATATCCATATGCATTTATTATTCAAATATGCCAAAAACACTTCCAACTCACCTTTATAAAGTGGTCACTCAAACTATATGTAGCCTTCAAGAACATAATCATGAACAAGTTCTTATTTAACACCTATAACAGTGATTCCAAGACATATAATTCACACCCATATATTATATTTTATATATATATATATCACTTTTAAGTGTATATATCACATGTTTTATTGTTACTCATTGGTCTTACAAAGTAATCTCTCAGGCCATTCTCACATAGTGCCAACATAGCTAGATAATCATTTTTATCTTCCACATCTCAACATTTCAAACTATATCCTCAACTTTAAAAAATTATTAATTGGTAAATTAAATTTAAAACATAATATAAAATTTTATTTTATTTTTTGATGCTTGACATAGAGTCTCAAACTCTTCATCTTGCTTAGCATACATGGAGTAATCATCTTAGCTTTAAAACACTACCATATGAACATGACTCCTAAAACCTATAATATCACTTCCTTGACCTCAAAATGTATTTAAAATTTCCTTAAAAATCCTTATAACATCTATAAATAATAATACATATATTTATAATTGCAAATATGGAACATATGGATCAACTTCTAGAACAAACACCTTCATAGTTCATCTTACTCAGATAAGTCACTTTGAGAGCATGTTTTAGACTATGTATTAGCACCATCAACACTTAAAAATAAATAAAAAAATATTTTTAGGTATTAAAAAAATAATCCAAATAATTTTATCCATCCCTAGTGACCTACAACTCATCCCTAAATAGGTTCTCACTCTAACTAGTCATTACTCACTATTTTCACTATCTGGCATATTAGTGATAGGTCAATTGGATTGACTAAAATGATTGACACAAATAAATTATCTATAAAAAATAACTTCATGTATATCAATAAAAATTCTTGGCCTTTAATCTCCAACTATTTTCATGAGTTGACATACTCAACCCTTCTTATAGTACCAAATTCTTCAAAATAATCACTTTTCTATACCTTATACTCACTCTCTTAACAAAATATGACCACCTAAGAATGAATTAAAGAGTAATATACAACATAAAATCATCAAACATTAATTTTGGATCCATTTTGGTCACCATATATAAATATTTCTCTAATCAGGACATTAAGAGGGTTTATAGGGGGGTTTTGACCAGTATACATTCTTAATAAATGTTGATAAAGCTATGTACCTAAAATCACTAAAAAATGATTATAAAAACTTATTAGTTCCATATTACATTTATAAAAAAAGTACCAAGTCACCATTCAAAGTATATATGTGCCAAAAAGAATCAAAACTTTCTTCTTGAGCTCTCATCTCTTCATTCTAAGCACTCAAGAAATTTCAAAACCACTCTTAGGCATTTTATTGCAAAATTATGACTTAAAACTTGGTATAAACCTCCAATAAAACATAATAGATCATTTTAAACACTCAAATTTTCCATAATGTACTTATAACTAATCAACTTATCTCATTTGGTTAAGACTACTTAGGCTTGCATACCCTTGAGATCACCAAAACATTGTTCATGCACCTTTGTATCTATTATTTAACTTTTAATTGCATAGATACACTAGATACAACTTTTTTTATTATTAACATAACTCACATTATCTTGCAAGTCACCAATCCTACTCAAACTACGGTATTAGGCCACCTAGGTCATAAGGATAAGCCTAGATACAAACCTCAATGAATCCTTGCTACTATATCTCACTCTTGAGAGTCATGAACTGACTCTATACTTCATATAAATTTTTCAAAAGTAACATCCTCAATATAAATCTACTATTATTCTATTGTATCTCCTTCTTGTCTCTACAATCCATGACCAAGCCTAAGAAAAGACCACTCTTCAAGCTTTCTTGTTAAAAAACCACCTTGATATTCTACAAGACCACTCCTATAGATTACAAAGTATCTCACTACACCTAATAATATCTTAAAATCATGTCATATCATTCTCCATTTATATAAGACAATGCAAACCACATAGATCACTTGTCTAGCACAAAAGGCCTTCTTGTCACTTCATGATATCATCCTTTATCAATCACCACATTGTCATTACCTTGACATCAATGACAACACTTTTTCAAACAATAATATATAGAAAGGGTATTAATAGACATATATTATCTCTTCATTATTTTAATTTTTAAAACCCCTATTAACCATTTACACAATCAATGTACAATCATCATCATTAATAAATACAATCACTTTTATAATTATACATAAAATTTGCCATTATAACCTATAGCTAATACTAGTTCATGATATAGGAAAAAACTATAAGCTCAAGTTTGACATCTCAGTGATAGTTTAATTGCATAATTACATACATATATAAATGTAATCATCTTGATAAGTATATATAAATATACATTCATTTATGCATACAACTAAAGTAATTTTTAAATCTTAGTTGAATTACAAAAAATTTGATCACGTATTTACTCATGGTCATATGTGAAAATACATGCATACACGTATACATGAATTAATGTTTGTATGTATTTATGTGTGTATGTATGTATGTATGTATGTACATTTATTTTTATTTCAAGAGGTAACCAATAACTCTAGTATGTGTTGCCTCATAGCTTGAATATCTTAGCATAAGATTAACTACTAAATAGAAAAATAAATAGTAGCTATAGGTTTCATATGTAATAAAATTATGCCTAATACTCTTAAGTAGTTTTATCACACATTGAATAACTCCTTCAAGACAATGTCATAGTAGGCTTTTATTAATTATATACTTCATGACAACTTGCACAAGTTTCAAATTATAACTTCTATCAAGATGTATTCATATTTTTATTTTTATTTTTATTTCATATTTTAAACACCCAAAACTTTACACAAAATTCCTCTAAAGTATGCAATAAATAGTTATATGCAATGCAGACCATGAATTTTATTAATACAAAACAAGTCCCTAAATCTGTAGTAATTTTATAGGTTACAATAGAACAAGATCTTTCTATTTGGTCCAATAGTTGAGGATAAAGTAAAGATACATGGTTTCTTATCTATCAAGATAAAGTCAAAATAGCTATAATAAACCAACTATTAACCTCCTATGTCATGTATAAATCAAATATTTATAGTGAAGGAAACTCACAGAGGGAATCTGATAGTCAATAAATTATCAATTTATTTAAAAGAAAAATATCACAAATGGAAAAGTCAACCCCAACATCATAATAACTAAACAAACCTAATTCTATTATTTATATTATCATAATAACCTAATCCATATTTGAAAGGTGCATAGGAATAAAACTATTAGAGCCTTTTACGAAACCAAAAACCACTTTCCTAAATTTATTAAAAAAAAATTAAGATAATTAATTTTGGTGTCCTTTTACCTATTTTCCCTTCTTTATTCCACAAAAAATGGGTAGTATAAAATTTAAATACCCTCAGCATGATAAACACCCAAGAATTTATGGATTTAAAATGTATAAAAAGTCCATCACAATTAACACAACATCCTAAGTATATCTTGAAATAAGGTTTTACAATGGTTCATACCACAATATACACCAACAACATTAGATAATTTTAATAAAATGTATGTCCATTACAATAAAGTTAACAATCAACTTAAATTAAAGGTAAACATATAATATTAACCACATAAATAGCTAATGAAAAGTAAGCTCTCAACACATTCTCATAAAACCATCAACAAGCAAGATTACAAATGTGTGTGTGTAGTTTTGATTTAGTTATCTCAATCTCCAATGTTGATATTTACACCACCCCCTTTTATGATACTCTCCCTATGTACCAATTGTGAGGGTGGAACAATCCTACAACCACCTCAATCAAACAAAAGGTAGTTAGTTTGATATTATAACAAGTAATCAAATACTCAGAATATATAAGTATCAATGAACTATTGTAATATAAATCAATAGAAAATCAAATCACATTCAACATGATCATAGTAAATTCATAAATATATGTAAATATTCTCCAACATATTGATCATTGGAAAGAAAAAATAGGATTGCTAGTCATACAACATAAATATCCAGATCAAACATAAAATTTAGAAATACAAATCATTAGTTCCATATCCCCTACTAATACTTAATTAATTTTATTAGGGTGGGATAATATGTGACATATTTCCCACCTAAAATATGTCATCTTCTTAATGAATTTTATTTCAAATAATAGATCAAGAAATAAAGTAATGTTCAATAAAAAATGTCATTTAAATAAATGAGGAAATAGCCTCAATAATTCCTCTTAATCATCTCATGTAGCACTATCCTTAGAATATTAGTCCTACTATACCTCATATTATGATACTTCTTTATTATTCAAGCTAATATTTCAAGTATCAATTATTATAATTGGTTCTAATGTGACCACCCCTATATCTAAAACTTGTAATGCATTCTAGTACAAAATAAGTGAAGGATCAACTATATACTTAAGAATATACATGAAAAACATTATGCATTTAAGCTAAATCTAGTGGTAAATCAAGTATATAATCTATAATATTAATCACTTCTATAACCTCTAAGGGTCCCACATATCGCGATGATAATTTTGTTGATTTCCCAATTTGACTCATAGAAAAAAATTTATCTCTAACTAAAAATTACCTTGTTCTTTTCATATCAACATAACTTGTATTCCTATCAATGGATTTAATCAATCTTTGCCTTACTAAGTTTACTTGTTCTTTCATTTACACATTCATATCAATCTAAAAACCACTCTATCTTCTAATTTATCCTAGTTGATTGGTGTTTTACACCTCCTACCATATAATGACTCAAAAGGACCCATTTTCAATGCTAATTAGAATGAGTTGTTATAATCAAACTCAACCAATGGTAGTATTCCTCCAATTTTTATTTTTGGTCCATGAATTACATCCTAAAAATATCTTTCATGACCTAATTTAGTCTCTCTACTCTTCCATGTATTTCTAGATGATAAGTTGTACTAAAGTTTAGTTATATACCCAAAGCTAAATTAAGAGTTTGCCAAAGTCTATAGGTCATCATAGGGTCTCCATCTGAAATGATATTTTATAGAATCCCATGTAATCTATATACCTCTTTTACAAACCTTTTGGTGATCATTGGAGAATCATGAATTAAATTACTTGGGATGGAATGAGATACATTGGTAAGTTTATCCACAACTACTAAAATCATATCATGGTGATTTCTAGACATAGGAAATCCTTGGACAAAATACATCCTAATAACTTGACACTTGTAATTGTGTATGGAATGTGGGTACAAAACACCATCAATATGCACATGTTCAACCTTAACTTGCTAACATTCTAAGCATATAGACATAAAATCTGTCATCTTTTTTTATTCCCTTCTAGAAATACAATGGTCTTAATTCTACTAAAAGCTTAGTCACTCTAGGATGTCTTTAATATGGAGCATTTTTTAATTTATTTAGCACAATATTCCTTAAATTTTCTCTATTATTTACATATATTCTACCATTATATCTATAAATCCCATCATTCTCAAATTTAAATCCATGGTACGTATGATCCTGAGAATTCTCAGCCAATGTTTTATTTACCTATTCACATAATTCATCTCTAGGATCTCAAAAATTACTCCTTATTATGGACAAATCCATAATATACATTCTATGACTAAGGGCATCTACAACTATGTTCTCTTTACCCTTAATGTGGTTAATATCAAAATCATAGTGTAACAAAATTGTAAACACCACATTTGATGATCATTAAGGCTAGGTTAGATAAATATATACTAGAGTCCTAAGTTATTAGTTTTAAGATCAAAAGTATTTCCCAACAAATAGTTCCTCCAAAATTTCAAATCATGAACTATGGCAGCTAATTCTAGGTGATAAGTAGCATAATTTACCTCATAAGTTTGCAATTTCTATGATTCATAGGTTATAACTAAACCATCTTGCATAATAACTCCTACTAAAACATATATTGATGCATCTTTTATAACTAAAAAATAATCATTTGGATCCATAATTTTCAACATTAATGCTAAAGTAAGCCCCTTTTTCATAACTTAAAAATATTCATTACACTTATCATACCATACAAAATACTACTCTTTCCACTAAATAGAGGTGATCAAACTATAAATATTAGAGAAATTTGGCACAAACTTCTTGAAGTGCCTTTTTAAACTCATAAAAATATGCACCTCATGAATATTTTTGGGTTTTGTCCACTCCATAATGGCTCTAATCTTGGATAGATCCATATAAATTCACTATGCAGAGATAAAATATCCCAAATATTATACTCTTATTTAAACCAAGGTACACTTATATAAGTTCCCATATATTTTATGGTTCCACAACCACTAAAATACCAAATACAAATTCTCAACATGATCTTCTTCACCTTTAGAATAAATGATAATATCATTAAGAAAGAGTAACCAAAACCAATAAAGGTAATCTATGAACACATTGTTCATGAGGTTCATAAATGTTATAGGTGCATTCATTAATCTAAAATGAAATATTGTGGACCTCTAATTCCCATAATGATTCTTGAAATTTATTTTTTGTAATATCTTCCTTTATAATTCTCAATTTATAGTACATAACATGAAGCTTGATATTTGAAAATATTGTTGCACCATGCATTTGATAAAAAATACTATTAGTGTGAGGTAAAGGATACTTGTTCTTGATTGTTTTCTTGTTTAGAATTTGGTATTCAATACATATATTAAGGGTTCCATCATTATTTTTGACAAATACTATAGGTGCACCCCATAATTAAATACTTGTTTGAATCAACCCTTTCACCAACATCTCTTGAAGTTATGTCTTTAACTCGACTAACTTAGTTGTTATTATTCTATAAGGATCCTTGGATTATGGTTCCAACCCTGTAATGATATCAATGGTAAAGTAAAATTCCCTCTTTGGTGTTATACCTAGTAATTCCTCTGTAAAAACACCTTGAATTTTTTGTACAAAAGGATAGTCTTTAATTAAGGGTTCCTTAGTTTCACCAATGTAATCCATCTTGAATAGGAATGATTGACATCCATTTTATTGAGTCTTTTTCAACTGAATGGATAAAATTTGCCTAATTTTTAACTCTCTTTTATATCATTAAATTTGGGTTTCATTTACCAAATCATATAAAAACTCAAACTTCTTAAGAAAATAATCAATTTTGATTGTGTGTTTAGAGAACCAATTCACTCCTAGGATCACATCATATGACCCTAGTGGCATTGCATAAATACCAATAACCATAGTGAATTATGAAAGCTTTATTTATGCCTCAAATTTTTTTTTGTCAACCTTGACTTTGGATTCATTTCCATACTAAACTGACTAAGCATTTTCTATAAAACTTGCTTTCCTAGATAATTTAATTAACATTTTAGGAGAGATAAAATATTCAATAGCTCATGTATCTATAAACATAGAAATAGGATTCCCAAATAAAGCACTTAATAATTCAAATGGAGAGTCTTAAATTATGTTTGATGATTTTCACTTATTATCTAAATAGACTAATGAAATGTTCCCTATTATGATGTAGATGTAGATGAATTTTTATTTCTACTATATGTCTTTCAGTAAGGACAATCCTTAGCATAATGGTCTCCTCTACATGTAAAGCATCCACTAAGTTGTCCCTTTCTCTCAACCTAGTTAAATCCTTTGAATCCTTATCTAAAACCATCTCTAGGTTTTCTATTCCCTGAAGCATTACTTAATCTTAAATTATATCTATTGAATCAGTTCTTAGAATTCTCATTTTGTTTCCAATTCTTTTTCTTGAAGATTCTCTTTGAGCTTCAAAAACCATTTTTGAATTTTTTCTAACCTCATTAAGTAATTTAATTTATTTTTCTTAAATAAATACCTTATAAAAACTTTATCCATATTAGATGGTCCGGTCACATCCACTTCACATCTTATTTAGTGTTCTAATATTATTATGAACTTCCTGATCTAAAAGTGTTCATCATTCCAATAATGTAGAATATATTTCAAGGGATTTGTGAATTGATCTCATTATTTATTTATGGACAAATCCACTTGATTCATATTCTATAAATCTATTAATTTTTAATCAAATTATATTTTGGGTAGTCATCATGCCATGAAAAGAGTCACAAATGACTTCCAAGTAGCAGTAGTAGAGTCAAGACTCATCTCAAGCTTCTTATTAGCCCACCAAGTTATTACTTCACTAACTAATTATTAAGCTCCCCAAATGACCTTAGTCAAATAAAAATAATTTTGAATCTTAAAATATATTTTCATATCAATGATCCAATCTTCATCTCCATCACCTAATATCATGGCATCAAACTTGGGTGGGTTCACTTTCTTAATATCACATACAAGCTTTGTAGCTATTTGAGCTCTTGATAATTTATATTTCTCATCATGTACCTAATATTAAGTCTCTTCATAATAATCTAGTTGTTCCCCTATAACCTATTATTCATATTACTCCTCAGGTCCAAGAAATTATTTCTCTAGATTTGTTATCATGTCTCTAGTGTCATTCATGGCAATGAGTATTTGATCAAATTTTATATCTTATTCTATTTATAGATTATTATGATTAGCTTGAGGGTTGGAATTTTAATTCCCCTCACCACTAAATTTACATTACACTATTCTCCTCACTAAAATAATTATAATTAATTTTATGTTAGTGGACTCATTGGGTCTAAGCATTAAACCTTTACTCTGATACCACAATGTTAAGACCCCTCTAGGTTACTCAAAAGTTACAATTTTTTTTCAATTATAAATATATTAGTTATAAAAAAATCCAAAAGCATTTGTATAATTATTTTTTGACTAATAAATGTATCTTAAGTAATAAATGTATTAATGTATCAACCCACTTGCTGATATTATGATACATTTAGTTTTCAAATAGCCTCTAAGAGAATACATGCTAAATATTTATCATAAATAAATGGTGTAAATACTATTAAAGTACACTAAATCATTGATATAATCCATAAATATAGATGTAAATAACATACAACCCCTACTATTTCAATAATTAGGATTATTTACAAATCTTATATCCATTGTTGTGTTGAATAGTCATTAATAAGAATGTACTATACATTACATTTTATTAAAAATCAAATATGCAATATAAAATGTAAAATAGTACAATTAATCCTTACAAAAAAACTCAATAATCCATATATATATCAATGAGTATGATCCTAAATGGTTGAATAGTTGAATAGAGGGAGACCATAATTCAAGTGTTTTACGTCCAACCACACATTATTAGTATCTCACACACCTCCCCACTAAGAGTGTCCCTTCCTTTCATATAGGGATAGATAAGAAAATTTTATATATCAATAAACAAATTAGACCCTATGTGTGTATAATAACTAATTCATGCAAAAATCACATAGACCATTGAAAACAATTTACTATCTAATATGACAAAATCATACACATGTATATTAGAAACTATAATGGAATGACAATGTCTCACCTATAATATTACTTTGGACAGATTTTTAATTATATAAATCATATCTCACATGTATTTGAGTCAAATCCACTCACATAAACTCATTATTAGTGAATCATCATCAATAAAATAATATCAAGGGGTAAAGATATGAGTTTCTAGTTAACACCCTCATATATTTATCATCTATTATCATATGAAATATTCTTAGTAATTTTTACATTTAAATTCAAAGCATAATAAATATAGATTACAACATACACCAATCCAAACAATAATGTAAGATACAATCAATCATTATTTAATAATTTCAATGTTTCCATTCACTCATCCTCAATCATGTATATGCTCCTTAAAATAACTATATTCAACCAAACATAAAATTAGGTCTATAATAAAAATCTTTGATTTAAAACTCTATATCAATTTAACAACATATCTTAATTTTTTAAACTAAAATCCTATAATATCTATTAATATCCAACCAAGTTAATAATATAAGCTAAATGAGTTTCTAGATAACTCATAAAATAAAAATAATGTATCTTAATCCTATTTTATACTTCATTGATAACTTTGTCCTTTCTACAATTATTCCTTCATTTATTATTTATATGAACACTTCATGTTTCAATTAATATAAAATTAAAGACTATATATTTTTCATAACCAAGATATGACCTATTGGGTATATACATCAAGAACCATTACAAATAATATAATATTTGGAAAATGTATTAATATACATTCATGAGCTCTTCACAATTTTACTTGTTCAAAACCCTATTAACCATTTGCACAACCAATGGATAATTTTCATCATCAATAAATACAATAATTTATATAATTTATACATAAAATTTCCCATTATAGCCTATAGCCAATACTAGTTCATCATAGAGGAAATAATTATAAGCTCAGGTTTGACATATCAATGATAGTTTAACTACGTAAGTGAATACATACATGAATTTTATCATATTTATATGTATATATAAATATGCATATATACATTTATTTATACATATAACTAAAGTTAGTTTTAAATCTCAATTAAGCCACCACAAGTTAGATCATGTATTTACTCATGGTCAATGTGTAAGTTATGTGTGTACACATGCTTGCATGTGTGTGTACATGTGCATGTGTGTGTGTAAGTGTGTGTGTGTGTGTATGTATGTATGTATATGTATTTATGTGTGTGTGTGTATATATATATATATATATATATATATATATATATAGAGAGAGAGAGAGAGAGACATATATATATATACATATTATAGTCATATAAAATGTTTCTTGGCTGAAATGAGTGTCATTTGAGACAAATCATCCATATCTTAACCCTAAACCTATCTTAGGGCCTCTTTCAACACTTATCTATAATTTTTTTAGATCTTACACATCCCTATAAATATAAAAATCACTCCCATACCCTCCCATAGGGATCTAGGCCCCTAGTGCCTCAGGTTTTACCACCTAGACACTAGCATTGTACTTTGGACACTAGTGCCCCATGTTAGTGTCTCACTTTAAAAACTAATGTCCTTTTCCAAATTTCAACCCCAATGGATATATTTCAATTCCTAAGACACCTAGGTTCAGACTATACCTATTTAAAACTTTACATAAGCACCCGATCAATATAAATACATAACTTTTAGTCTTTTATCCATTAGATTGAAATTAGATAAAAATACTTGTGAACAAACTTATAAAAAATTGTGAAAATCAAGTTCCTTTAATCTCTATTCTAACATAATACTAAATATATCCATTGAAAACATTCATAAGCTTAGATTAATCATATTTTTAGTCTCAAGCACACTCAAAACACTCAAGTCAACACTTAGGTTAGCATTCACTTACACTTTTATCAAACACTTAGGCAAGACAACTACATTGGGATTTATCCCTCCTTGGAACATTGGTATGTAGGTGGGCACGTGGATCACACATATAACACATTAGACTCACTAAACCTTTTTTATCATGGTGTTAATTCAAACCCTTACAAGTATGAAAATCTATGGTTTTTATATTGAGACACAGCTAATGGAAAAAGTATTGATCCCATAAACTTAAAATTTAGACCAAAGATAGAATAGGGCTTGTTCTGTAAAACCCATAAATCATTTATGGGTATTTTTAGTGGGACACTAGTGCACTACCTTGGACACTAATGCATTATGTTATTATATAGGGAACCACACTACTATCCAAGAGGATTTATAACACCTGGGTTCTATTAATGACATATTATCATCTTTTTTGTTATTTTTTAGCCTATGGATCATCTATCTCAACTAGTTTATATCTAAGTACTTATTAATGCCATTTATTGCTATTTTTAGAGATATCATATTAGATCAATTCTTTAACAAATCAATGGCTATATTTATTCAAAATTTATACCTTTATTTTTTGTACTCAAACCCTTTAAAAACCTAAGGCTTAAATTCCATAAACCATTAAAATTTAAATCATTTGGTAAACCTAACTTTAAATATTATTTAAAACCCTAGTTATATAATAGGGTTTACCTTCTCCATTTTATGTAATAAATTAGGGTTTATAAAATTAATAGTTTTCCTAAATTTTTCACAACCTAACTAATCTAAATAATTTCTATAATAGGGCTTCATAAATTTAATACACTCTAAATTTTGTCTACAAACCCTTCAAAAACCCTAGATCCACATACTAGGTCCCTATACATACAAGTATTAGCCCTTAGGGTTTCAAATAAAATTCAGATTTTACATACATTAGGATGAATATTTAGCATATTTTCACATATACCTATGTTATATTAAATTATACCTATTGTGTGGTTATTAATTGTTAACATTCTCTTTTTTGGAAAGTTTAAAATGACATCCAAAAAGACTCTTTCCTCTCACCTAGTTTATGAATTTCTAACCTTTTCTCATAATTATAATAATAAATGGAAAAATTTTAAAGATTTCACATTAGCACATGATAATGATTTCATTTATAATGGTGATGATGATTATTGTTGTAATGATGGATATGATGATTACTATGAACATGATAATGAAAGTGTTAATGAGGATAGATTAGAAGCATCTTCTTCTCTCTCTTCTCCTAATTCTTAAAATCAAACTAAAAATATAACTAAAAAATAACCTATTGTTATTAGTTCTTTGTTATAATGTGATCCTATATTTTCAATCACTTTTGCTACCTCATTATTCAAATTAAAACAATATAAGTGGAATAAAAGAAATATACTTTTGCATGATTAAATAAATATATAAAAGAGTGATGTACCTTCTCTACCCTTCTCAATTAACTTTTAAAAGGCATGTAAAAATTATATTGAACCTTTTACCAATGCACAAACTAAAATGGATGAAATTATTTTATCACCTTCTTTTACATTCTAAGATCAACACAATGATTCTTTGTAAAATGTTGATAGTTAAAATATCTCTAAATATTCTCCTACATATCATAAAGTGCTAAATTAAAAAATTATTGATACTTATTCTACCCTTGAATCCAAAATTTAAAATAATGATCATACATTCATTCCATTCATATCCACTTAAGACATGCATTGCATTAAACCTACACATGATGATAAATTACATAGTATTAAAAAGTTAATATTTCCTTTTAGTTCTCTCCTTACTTCACCCATATCTCATTTTCAAATAGATTTATTATCAAATGCTAGTTTAAATGATAATATGCCTTTGGATAAACAAAAATGAAGTTATACTTATGTTCATAATTTACACAAATTACATTCTCATGATAATAATGTATCTTCTAGTCTATTATCATGTGATACTTATTTACAAATTTAAAAAATAATAGATACCAATGAATCTCCATCAACCCTTTTCTCATCCTAACCTCCATGAGGTTGATAGCCCATTTCCCTCTCACTAGGTATAAGTTATCACCCCTCCAAAAGGTTATCGTAAGCAAAACCAAAGGTCCCCAATGTAGTTTACCAATGGTTAAAATTGATAACAAGATTCAAGAATTAAATTAACCCATTGATGTTAATATACCTTCACAAGAGGTAATCTCCTTGATGCATGTTGTGGGTGATTTACAATAGTAAGTACATCATCTTGCATTGGAAATTAATAGACACCACTCTTGGGTTGATTCTAATGCCATCCATGGAAATCCTATCCCATGTAAAATATTCACTACAAAGTTACCAGAGTAGTTTTAGATATCAATATTACCAAAGTTAAATGGACATAAAGACCCATACTTTCACCTTAAATCTTATGAAAAATCCATGGCACATGCCACTCAAATTTTGATTCTCCTACAATTATTTATACAAACTCTAGAGGGTGAGGCATTAAATTAGTTTCATCATTCATTCCTTAGTGGTTCACTACATACATATTATGAGCAAGAAGAAGTAACATATGAGAGGTTGCCTTCACTACACCAGGGTAAGTTAGATATAATGAGTGATTACATTCTATGGTTAAAAATCATGCATTAAATATTTGATTAAATAGCCAAAATATTTAGAGTTATAATACATATTTATTAGAGGGTCTCATCATACCTCTTAAGGATAAATTACTATATACGAAACATCCAAATCATTTAGACATCTATGTAACATAGCTAAGGCATTAGAGAAGAAGTTGGGACATAGTTGAGACAGATTCAAGGGTAGTTTTGATTTGGATCTCCCATAACCATATTCTTATAATATGGTAAAATCACCTAATCCACCCATGAGTAAGGAAAAAATTGAAAAAAAATATCCCACCAAGATACTCAATAAAGGCAAAGATCCACTCTACATAGCATCTCCTATAGTGGATAGATCATAAAACACCTATAGTGGGTCCATATATTTTTTAGATAGAGATATGCCTCATGATATATTACTAGATAAAGGAATGATCACCCTTCCTCTTACTCAGCATCATCCAATGCATTATTTATAGAGAATAATAAACAAAGCATATGTCAACTATCATAAAATTAATGGATATTGGGATAATAACTATTATGCACTCATAGATCATATTGAATAATGTATAGATAGAATAATTATAACATTCACATAAGGGACATTGAGATATCCTTCTCCACAATCTCCTAGGTAACACTATTTTACACGTGAGTTATCTTAGGACATTCTTTTTAAACGAACAATTGGTTACTCATCATATGAGCCATGTAGATTATGGGACACATAATTATGTGAGATAACATGCACCTAAGATTCAAAATATATGGAAACCAGTTCATAGAGACAACCTAATTATAAAAACATGGAAAAAAATGGAAACCAACCCCACCACTAGTTTTAGTTCAACCACCAATTATGATATTTGGAAAGAATCACATAGATCATATCACAGTTGAAATTAAAGCACCAATTAAGATATTTATAAACAATAATATAGATTAGAGAATAGCTTTAGTTTGACTACCAATTAAGATATTTCACAACAATAATAGATATTAGAGCACAACTCTGGTTTGACTACCAATTAAAATATTTAGTAATAATCATAGAGATCAGAGCATAAATTTAGTTTTACTACCAAGTAATATATTTAGAAATAATAATATATATTAGAGCATAGCTTAAGTTTAACTACCAATTAAGATAATTGGTAAAATCATAGAGATTATATTATAGTTTTAGTATAACCACCAATTAAGATATTTGTCAAAAATCACAAAGATCATATCTTACTTTTAATTCAACCACCAATTAAGATATTTGGTAACAATCATAAATATTATAATAGAGTTTTAACATGATAGCTAATTAAGATATTTTCTATAAAGTCTAAAAATTTATCTACCAATAGTCTACCATGAGTAATATCAATTCCAAAGGCTATTCCTACACCTACCTAACATGATCAATATGATCACTCATTTACTCTTCTATCAAGATTTAGATAGTGCATGCCATAGTACATAGGCCATTTCAGTTATCTCCATAGACTCATAGCCCCACTGCATAATAAATTCTAGCTAAAAATTTACTGAATACATCTAATTCATAGGTATTATATACCTCCTTGCATAACACATTTGGTCACTCTTCCTTTATTTGATATAGGACACCTTGATAGTGAATCTCTTTTGAGACTTATCAGTGAGTAGTATCTCTCCTCTTATACATAGTTTCTTATACCTTACTCTTTATATATAGTTTAATTTCATTATTGCTTGTACATAGCCCTTATTCTCAAAAGACATAAAAATAATATAATATGTTTAAAAAAATTCAAAAAATTTCAAATATTTCTCAAAGAAACACAAAATTTATATTTTTTGCATAACCATGTTTACATTATTTATACTAATCATGTATTACATATGTTAGCTATATTAGTATAGTTAGTTTTATCATACATACATGATTCACTTGTTCTTTTTGAGTGTTTTCATATTCTTACAAAACTTAGGTCCAACACACAAATCTAGAGTTGTTAATATATACCTATTAGGGGCACATACACATCTACAAATATTCATCATTGATACATTTTCCCATTAGGGGAATCATACTACATAGATTCTAGTTTGTCATGTTACATATTTATATATTTTGCATCATATATTTAGCATTTATTATATCTTAATATTGATCTTTTTATATAACTCATATTTTTTTCTTGATTACTAGTATGATAGACTCAAATTATGTACATCTTTATTCCTATACATATTTTTACCACATGTTCATGTGTACTTTCATTTATATATTTCCTAGTTTAGACTTGATTATGTCTCTTTGCTTCTACATCTATTCGAGGGCATTTGAATATGTCATTGTTTTATGGCTCTAAACCACTTCCTTTCATTATGTGTATGATTTGGACATGTGCCCATGTCCTTGTGTATGCTTTATTAATTATGTATGGAGACATTTGAACATGTCCTTCCATGTGGCTCTAATCCAACCTACTTTCTATTTAAATATGTCAAAGTTTTAAGATTTCATTATATGTATTAGTTTCTTAGATTTAGTGACATGTTCTCATGTCCATTGTATCATGTTCCCTTGGCCTACTTTACATGATTCATGTGAGTTATATGTATGTTTTCATGTCTACATCATGGCCATGACACTTGTCTCTTAATTTCTATTTTTACATATATTTTTCAATGCCATGAGTGCCCTAATGCATCTCTCCTTCCTCCTTTGGTGCCTTGATGGACATCATGACCCATCCCCTTATGTAGTTACTCATATTATTCTAAGATTATGTAATTAATACACATTCTTACATTGTTATATCTATTTTGACAACCTTGTGAATGTTAGATCTAACATACATCATACATTACCAACTTATGCTTAGATTATCTTGTACATGATGATGTCATATATACACATTATATTGGTTTAATATGTAGATATTATATATTCCAAGTCTAACACACATCATGCAAATAGTTTATTTTGAGGATAGTTTTTGCATAGGTACAACAAATCCACTCAAAATGGGAGACATTTTTATTATTTTTTTACAAATACCATGCCATATTGCATCACTTAGAGTACATTTTCAGCATATATACACATAATTATAGAGCTTAGAATTAGGAAAACATAATGGAAAATAGTTAAACATGGATCAATTTTAGTTTGCATAGGAAAAACATAAAAAAGATGTTAGTTTTAAAATTAGGACACTATCTTAGTACATTAATTTCTAAGGAATCATGCTATTATTTATTAACCCAAAAATAGTAATAACTAAATTTGATAGAAGAACACAATAGTTAAAATCTAGATTTGCATAATTTTAGTCACATGTTATCATATTTGATTAGTTTATATTGAGTTTTGCATAGAATCATACAATATTTAATTAGATTTGGGGAATCATGCATAGCATGATAACTCCAATTTTATTCTTAGATAAACATAGACATATATTGATACAACTCAATTTAAAATACATATGCACATATATCAAAATTGGGGGCATGTGCATGACACATTATTTTTGCATTATTAGTTTTGAACCAACTCATCTCAAATGGAATGAAAAAATTAATGTGATTATCTATGTTGTATGCTTCATAAAATAGGTACCATGCCATATTGATGATTTATTTCATTTATAGTGGTTAACATTTTTATAGAGTCCCTAAGCTACATTCCTAAGTGATCATGATTCCCCTTAGCCATTTTTCATTTTAAAGTTTCTAAATGGCCCCAATGCCATCTTACATAGTTTTAGTTAGATTACATAGTTATAGATACATATGCATTTAATATACATGGGTGTGTAATGATGGATCCATAGCTTACTTGAGTTCTTGATCCACCTATGTAGGAGGGTTAGAAAATCCATTAGTCTAATCCAAGTTATTCATAATGTAAAATCCACCTAGTAGGGGTGGGAAGTGATGGATTCAAAACCATGTTGAGCTCTTAAAACACCCACACCTAAGTATTTATCAATCCATTACCTTAACCTAATATAGTCATAGAGTTAATTATTAGTTACACACATAACATGTCACTAGTTTTTGCATTGGTTCATGTACCCAGTGAGGTGTATTCATCATTTTCCTCCCTATCTTATATCTTTAATCAATTTTGTTTTTGATGTTGATATCTCTTAGTAAGTATTGATTCATCCATGTTTCATTTATAGTATACACATTGGAACATGATTTGCACACTTATACCTAGTTTGATAGAATTTTCCTCATGTGTAAGTCTAGGTATACGTATTTTTCCTTTATCCTAGTCATTTTACTTTGATGCATTTCTATAATAAAGGGGGGAAATGTAGTAATATAAAATGTCACTTAGGTTAAATGAGTGTCACTTAAGAAAACCAATCCCTAGCTTATCCCTAGACCTATCTTAGATCATCTTTAGACACATAGATTTTGTGTGGACCTTACACATCTATAGACATCTTAAAATGAGTCCTAAATCCTCCCTTATGGATCTAGGCCCCTAGTGCCTTAGGTTTTTCCACCTAGATACAAGCACTATACTTTGGACACTATCATCACACAATAGTGTCCCACTTTTAGTGTTAATGTCATTTTCCAAATTTTAACCCCAACATATATCTTTTCAATTCTTAAGATACCTAGGGTGAGCCTAAACCTATTAAAACTCTACAAAAGCACCATATTAGTATAAATACATGTTTTTTATCCCTTTATCCACTATATGTAAATTAGATACAAATACTCATGAACAAAATCATCAATAGTTGTTAAAATTAAGGTCATTAATCCCTATTCTAGCCTACTACTACATATATACATGTGAAGCATTCTTAAGCTCCGATTACATAGATTTATAATCCCAAGCACACTCAAGCTAACACTCATACTAGCATTCACTTATCCTTACACCAAATACTTAAGCAAGAGATCTACATCAAGATTGATCCATATTCACATTTTATAGTATGTAGGTAGTCTGCCCATATAGGGGTGTGGATCATACATCTAGAACATCAGACTCACTAAGTCATTTTTTCATGGTGTTTATTTAAAACCTTATAGGTATGAAAATTAGGGTTTTTAGAGTAAAATATATATACAATAAAAAATTATTTTTCATATAGACTTAAAATTTGGACCAAAGCTGGAATAGAGCCTATTCTAAAAAACCTAGAAATTATTTGTGGATATTTTAAGTGGGACACTAGTGCACTACCTTGGACACTATCACACCATGCTCCTATCTAGGTAGCTATGCAACTATCTAAGAGGATATATAACACTTAGGTTTTATTCTTGATATCCTAATCAAATTTTGTGCCAGTTTTTGGCCTCTAAATCATCTATTTTAGCTAGGTTTTAGCTGAGTACTTATTTATGTTCTTTATTACTATTTTTATAAAAATCAAATTATGTCAATTATTATATAAATTAATGGATTTATTTGTTTCATATTTATACCCTAATTTATTATACTCAAACCTTTAACAACATAGGTCTTAAACTCCATAAACCTTTAAAATTTAAATCACATACATATAAACATACATGGGTGTGTGCATGTGTACATGCATATTTATATACACACACATTTATTTCTATTTCAATATGTAACCAATAACTCTAGTATAGGTTGCCTCATATCTTGAATACCTCATAATAATACTAAATAGTAAAACAAATTACATCTACATGTTTTATATGTTATAAAAAGTTTCCTAATACCCTCAAGTAGTTTTATCACATATTTAATAATTACTTTAAGGTAATGTAATTGTAGTATTTTATTGTTCATATACTTCATGACAAATTTCACATGTTTTAAATTACAAATTATACAAGTAAGATTTTTATTTTTATTCATTTTGGTTCATATTTGAAACACACATAACTGTACAACCAATTCTTCTAAAATATGTAACAAATTATTGTATAAAATACATACCATGAAGTTTATCAATACGAAATAAGTCTCTAAATCTGTATCATTTTTGTGGGTTATAAATAAAGATCTTATCACTATTTTTCCTCGTACTTATCCAAAGATGAAGTAAATATATAGGGTTCCTTAACTACTAGAATAATGTCGACACTAAGCTAAAATACACTAATTATTAACCTCCCAATTCATGAACAAACCAATTTTTTTTAAGAAAAAGAATCTCATAGAGTGAATTTAGTAATCAATAGATTGTTAGCTTATTTAATGGAAAGGAATCACAAATTTTAAAGTCAACCCCAACATTCTATCAACTAAACAAACCTAATTCCCTTATTGAGATTCACATAATAACCTAATGCTTTTTTATTCTAAAGGTGAATGGGAATAAATATATTATAAACTTTTAAAAAACAAAAACCCACTTTCCTAAGTTTCCTAAAAACTTATTTAAGATAATTACTTTGGGTGTATTTTCCCTATTTTCCCCTTTCCCTATTTTCTCCTCCTTAGGCCAGTAGGGGTAATATAAAAATTCAACAACCTTAGAATGATAAACACCTAAGCCTCTATGGATTTTAAATTCATGACAAATTCTATCATTAATATAACACATTATCCTAAGTTTATCTTGCAATAAGGCATTATAATGGCTCACACGACAATGTACACCAACAAAATTAGATAATTTTACTAACAAGTACATCCATTCTAAGGAAGTTAATAATAAACTCAAAATTAAATTCAAACATACAATATTAACCACATAAACATTAATGAAAAGTAATCTCTTGACACATTTTTAGAAAACTATCAATAACTAATTTAACCTCAATAAGCAAGAGTACAAGTGTGTGTCTATGTGTAGGTTTAGTTTAATTATATCAATCAATAATGTTTATATTTTGACCCCCTATCTAATGATATTCTCCTTATGTACCAATTGTTAATTTGGAACAATATTGAAACCACCTTGATTAAATAAAATGTAGTTAGTCTAAGATTAGAACAAGTAATCAATAGTTAGAATATATAAGTATTAATGAGTTACTGTTGTAATGTAAATCAATTGCAAATGAAATCATAGTCAATATGATCATAGTACATTCATAGATATATGCAAATTCCCTCTAATATAATTGATCATGATAAACAAAAAATAATACTACTATTCATACGGCATAATTATCCAAATTAAACATAAAAAATAGAATTACAAATCATTAGTTCCATATCCCCTACTAATAATTAAGTAGTTTTTTAGTGTGGGATAGGATGTGATACCAAATACAAGGATACACACACTTTTGGATTTATTCTAAATAAAATGGAATTCATTGAGTCTAAATCCCTTAATTAAGTTTGAATTAAAATTAATTAAATTTGTGTGTGTGGGTCCTTCAACCTCTAATATATCTTGTGGAAGCAAGAATTGGAGACACTCTGTATGCACCTAAATCTGCTCACCTTGATAATCCTATTAAACCCACTCATTTATCCTATAATCATAGAATTATATAATTAACTAATATCCTAATTCCTAAAAAATATTACCTACATCCCACAAACTTTACCATACCCTTATAACCAATTAATTACCTCATTAACCTACTAACTAGACTACTTAGTCACTAATCTACCCACTAGCCCACTTGTCAATTTAAAATTCCTTTTATTCATGTGCCCCCTAGCTACACTACCAGCCTAGCCTTACATACATCCCTATGAATCATAAACCTAATTAATTCCCATATAATCTCCTATTATCCTCTAAATTAATCAAGAAACCTCTAGAACTAGGGAAGTTCCTCCAATGTTCTAGAAGTCTCTAAACTATAGGCTTATAAATAATTTTTATCCTTCACCATCCTATATAAACCATGCATGGGATATGGCCAAAATAAATTGGAAATCACTTAGTCTTCATTATAATCTCATAATTATCCATTATCAATCATCCTCATACTCTTTCAAAGCAATTCAACAAGCCAAAGAAGCCATTAGAGTCACTTTGAAGCTCAAATCAAACAATCCACGCTTAATAAAATTTAGAATTACCACCCAATTTAATATATTAGGTATGAATTATAAAGGAAAAAATGATGGTAAGAAATCATAATTAATTATTTTATTATTCCATTTTATCCCCTATTTTGATGTCATTTATGTTATTGGGTTTTTATTACTAAATATAGTAGTTTTACAAATAACTCAAAATATGATCACACATTGGTGACCACTATGGTTTCCAAAAATGTGATTGTAATTTTTATAAAATGAGTAAAAAATAACAAAACATATGACTTTCACCCAAAATGCACAATACACTCAATAAGAGAGATTATGGAAGCAAATCAAAATCAACTAGATAAATTTTACCAATTCTTTGATTCTATTATCCTCTCTCCAAGATATTCAACCCAGATTATTAGATTTTTTATTGAAATTGGAATAATAATTTTTAAATAGTGATGTCTTGATCAATGAATATGGATTAATATATTGGTTAATGGATTCATGAAGGTTTTATGGATTCATTTAATTGATTTGGCCATGAAGGGAAGATAAATGTGTTGAGCTATTATAAATGTTGTATCCAAGGTGTAAAAGAATGTCCATGAGTTGGAAAATATTATTCATGAGATGTCATGTATGATATAAGGTTAATGATAAAGTGTGTCTTATTGCTCATGCATGGAGCATGCAATATTTGCTTGGTTAGGCAAGATGATAGATGTTGGTGATGTGTTGACCATGTTTGAGGGGGTCATATGAGGGATAAAGAGTGCTTGGGGTACTTGTGGAAGTGAAAATTATTCATTTGAATATTATTTTTAAGGTCTAGGTTATCCTAGTCATCTTGGTAGATCCTCCTATAAAGTAGATTATTGACATTAGAATTCACACGTGTGAAGGTATCAGAAGAAACTGGTCATATGGGTTTATTGAAGTTTGCACCTAGATCATGCTTTTCAAATTTCATGTCTTTACATGGTGTCTATAAAAAATTATGGTAATGAAAATTTGCTATCTAAGTCATATTCATCTATTTTACATAATCAAATTTGCATTAAAAAGTGACAATTGGAATTCAAATATTTGAATTTATAAAGGAAAACTAGTCCTCATTATTTCAACTATAACTTTTTATGTTGGATTAATCTGATGGTGGTATAAAATTAAAATTGGTAAATAATTCAATGAAAATACATGAAAAATGATTTTGAGGTTTGAATTGTTTTACACCTACATTTATTGTAGTCCAAAGTTGACTAAGGGTTTGACCTTCTTTTAAAAATGACCTGAGAAGGATGTTTGAGTTTTTCTTGATAGTGTTTGGATGTTTCAAGGTGAATTATCTATTGGAGATTATTTTAGACTCTTTAGGATCATATTTATGGATTTTTTTGGTTTGAGAAATCCATCATAAATATTAACAATTGATTACAAGTTGACTTTTGGTTCGTTTATGGTGATTTCATGCATAAGACAAATGATTGATAAGTTTTGCATATGAATATGTGTGTATTGATTAATGTAATCAATTTAGGGTACCTTAGGGTTCATATGGTGAGGACCTATGTTCTTTTAAATGGTCTTGTGTTCCTATTTTTTCTTGATGATGTGCTAAAGGGGTGAATAGGTCTCCATAAGACCTAAAAAGGATACTAAGGCCTAATTGAAAGGTATAGTTGCTTAAGGGTGATATATGGATGCTATGGTAGAAATTTTAAAGTGGTATTGATATTTTATAAGTGGTATAGAAGCATTAATTGTTAAGGAAAATCTTATGACTGACCAAGAAGGTGATGAACAAGTATACTCTATAAAGAGCAAAATCAAAGGTGATGGTTTCTAGAGTTAAAATAGAAAATATAGGGAAGTGTGAGTGTGATTTTTGGATGGATTGAAGAGAAAAGTAGGTTTATTAATGTGTTTATTACCTAGAGGTCATATTTTTTATGTTATAAAATTGTTCTTGTAGGGTTAAATATTGAATATGAGTGAAGAAGTATAGAGTGATCTAAAAGGGTATTTTGGATGCATTGCTTATGTGTGATGGATTGAGAGAGTGTGAAGGGTTGAAGAGATGTGTTACACATTATTTCTCCATCAGATTTAAATTCAATCATATTCTATATTTTTTGATATTATAATTTTTGTGTGGGTGCTCAACATCTAGGATAAGTCAGTGCTTGTTCATACTTAAGGGTGGATGCTCCTTGTGAAATGGGTGATTCACTAAAAGGTATATTGTTTGTGATATATTATAGGACTATAATATACGTGTTTGAATAATTAAGAGTGGGTTTTATCCCCCATAGGGTTTCCCACTTAATTCATGTGTTATGTGTCATTAATCTTTCATAGCTTTCTTTATAAATGGTTTATATGCTTCATGAGTGTTTATTATTAAGTACTTGAGAGTTTAAAGTTTTTGGAATTAGACTTGAATTGTTTGAATCACTAATTCACCCCCCTGTTAGTGATTATACCTCTAATAATTGGTATCATATCCATACCTTCTTTTCTAAAGTTTAA
This sequence comes from Torreya grandis, assembly GCA_037957365.1. Lineage (NCBI taxonomy): Eukaryota > Viridiplantae > Streptophyta > Pinopsida > Cupressales > Taxaceae > Torreya > Torreya grandis. The sequence continues at coordinate 1,513,444 of JARHVA010004359.1, read as the reverse complement.
CCACTTGAAGGTTATCTAAGGTACAATATGTCTAGTCAACATGTGTAGGGTTTTTATACAAAGCAAGCACCATTATTTAATGTGTCTAATTATGATTTTTGGAGCACAAGGATTAATATCTACATCATGTCTCTAGGTTTTGACATTTGGTAATATATTATGAATGGGTATTCTACACCCTGTACTCTTCCAACTAGTGAAACTAATAAGAAGTTGAGTGAGAACAACTATAAAGCTATGAATGTTATCATTTTTGGTCTATCAAAGGCTTAGTTCAGCAAGGTAGTCCATTCTAAATCTACAAAAGAAAATTGGGACAAATTTTAGATCGTCTATGAAAAGGATTCAAAGGTTAAGTTGGTTAAATTATAAACCTACCAAAGGTAATTTGAGGGCCTTAAAATAAAGGAATAATAAATTGTGGCATCTTATCTTTAAATGGTTAATGAGGTGGTGAAAATGATCAAAGGTCTTGGAGAAGAGATTGAAGAAGCTACTATAGTATAGAAAGTATTGAGGTCACTCACTTTCAAATTTGACTTTAAATTATCTATTGTAGAAGAAATTCATGATCTCACCAAGATGAAGATAGATGAATTGCATTGCATTCTTAATGCCTATGAGATGACATTCAATGAGGATAAAATACCAAAGAAGAAAGAAGCCTTTAAGGTGATCAAAGAGACAAAATCCAAGAAGATCAAGTTAAGTCTTGAAGATTTTGATCTTAATGAAGATCAACTTGAAGCCATGATTTCAAGAAAATTGAATGTAAGATCAAGTAAGTATGAAGGGAATCTTATTTTTGAATATGTTTCATGTGGTAAAGTTGGTAATTTTATAGATAAGTGCCCAGATAGAGGTAATTCTAAACACAAGGAAGATCATAAGAAATCTCATGAGGATGAGCACAAAAAAATTTAGGGTCTTGGAATGTATAAAAAGTTATTCAATAGGAGAAATGGAAAAGAGTAATACAAAGGTAGTAAGAGCCTTAACCATGAAGAAGACAATAGTTAATCTACTGAATAAGAAGGAAAAACATTAGATAATTATGATTCATCTCATGATGAGGACAAGGAGACATTATTCATGGATCTTAGGGATGATGAAGGTGAATGCTCTTTAGGTAGAGATCTCTTTGGTGGAGATATCTTAGAGGAAGAAGATGAGAAATTAACTCTTAAAGACAAATATCTAAACAACTTGGAAGATTTGAAGCTTTTAAAAGATAAATATAGAAAATAAGCATCCTTAATCAAGTCTTATGAGGATCAAATTGGGTTCTTTGAAGGAATATTGAGTAATGAAGTCAAAGAGCATGATGAGATAACTCTACATCTTGAAACTTAAGTTTGTATACTTACTAAAGAGATAAATAGTAAGGATGAAAAATTTGTAAAGTATAAATCAATGATGGATTCTTTGTAGGAGAAACTAGATCAAACTATGAGCAAGATTAAGACATATTAGAAATTTTAGAAAAGTATAGTTTATATTGATGACCTATTGAGAAATCAAAAGGCCTCAAATGATAATTCAAGTTTGGGGTTCCATGAAGATGCTCAAAAGGATAAGAAGATTGAGAAGATAGTAATGATGGATCAAAAAACTAATCATGCTAAGGAAAACAACAATAGAAATAAAGAAAGTGTCAATATGAATAGTAAAAATTAGATCTTAAAGATCAATTATTAATCAAAGAATGATGGTGTTAATCCTATTAGATGACAAAATGCTATGAGGCATTCCAATTTCAATGGTCAATATAACTCTTGAAATCAGTTTGGTCATAGGTCAAGAGAGTGTAGAATACCCTCAAGGAATGAATTTTCATGGAATTATGGGTAATATAATAATAGGTATGGAGAATGTTATCACTCAAGAAATTTAGTCCACAATGAAAGCATGACATCTTATGATACAAATGTCAATTATTTGGTCATATTGCAAGGTCTTACAATGCCTTCATCAGGAAATCAAATGATTAGGTGTATGAATGGGATAATGAAATGTAAAAGAGTCATCCTATGGATCATACACAAGCTATGTACAATTAAATAAACTTTGTTTGTTTCAAGTGTTAAGAGAGAGGTCACATAACAAGGTTATGCATGAATGGTCAAATTTCTACTTCAAAGAATGATCATCATAACATGAAGAAAAGGAACCATAACGAATGGATACCTAAGGAGGTGAGTGAAAAACTTGTTTAAAATGGATTATTTGTCATGACATAACAAGGTACAAATTAAAGTGTCAAATATCAATCCTTATCTACCTAAGGGGACAAGAAGATCAAGCAAGATTCTAAGCTAAAATATAAGAATAAATTTAGGAACCTAGTCAATGTTAATTTGATGATTAGGAAGGACTATAGTTCAAGTGAGAGCATGGAGATGTGGGAGTCTCTTGACCTTTGGAACATTTAGTTCTTATATGACAATTTGGTGTCTTTACATATGCTTCTTAGGAGACATATTTTCATATGTAGAAGTAAGTGTGTGTTCTAAGTGTTGAACAAAGTATATAGGTATGTAGAGTTGTTGATTGGTCTTTAAGACCAATGCCATTTTGGTATAATATAGATGATATTATATTACCAAGCCTTATGTTGATCATAAAATTTCATTGGTTAAGGAGGATAAATAATTTCGTGATATTGCTCTAGAGGTTGATGATGGAAATCTTCAAGAGACCCATTTAGGGACATTGGTTCTAAAAGCAAATTCTAGAAAAATTTTGAAGCTTGATTTAGAAGGTCAAATCATGAAGTATGAAGGTAAGTTTATTATGGAGTATGTATAGGATATGTCCAAGTGTATTCCATGGTATTTAATGCATTGGTTTGTTCACTTGTATATTTAATGACCATTTGTTTAAATTGACCATTTTGCTCAGTGTTCACTACTTAGTATGAGTTCATCTACAAAATTGATGCTTTTGAGGTCTATAAAGATAACCAAGTGTGGAGGCTAGTTGGTTTTGGTATGACCATGTGAAAAAGATGTTGATGATATGTTATAAGGACATAATGATCATTCTAAGGTGTTTTGGCATAGTGATTATTGTATACATAAGGTCTTCATGCACAAAATGATTGGTTTGAGGTATCAAATGAATATTGGTGAGTGTTTAAGGTAAATTTATGGCATATAAAGGTGTGTTGACCTCATTAAGGTGTGGTCCATGTTTTTTTAGTGTTTGAAGATCTTCTGAAGGCAAGTTGGATATTTTTGAAGGCTCTCAGGTATGAGAGTTGTGCATAAGGACTAAAAGATCAAAAAAAAATTCATGGTTTACCAAAGGACTCTAACCTAAAAATTAGATATATAAGTGTGTATTGGTGACCTAAAGGTGCCTAAGAAGTTTTAAGAGTTGGCATTATGGAAGGTGGTAAGTTGACCAAATTTCTTTTTGATGTCATAGATTTTACACCATATAGGTTAGTGATCTTCCCAAGGGAGTTGAGACTTTAGTATACTTAATCCATTTAAATGGCCAAAAGGGTGCTCAAAAAGTGTTTTATAGTCATTTTAAAGTGTGTAGTTTATCCTATGGATGAAATTTTGTGTAAATAGAGGGTTAATTGGTAGGTCAATTTGTGAACGAGCTATGGTTTAGAGGAATAGTTGGATGATTATTATTATCATGAATGATGTGGAATATTAGATTACTTCACGTATAAAATTTCAATTTATGAGGGTGCATACATAGAAAATTATGGGCTCTGCAAGGTTCAAGTAGGGTTACTAGGCCTATAGACAAGGCTAGGTGACTCAAATGGAATTTTTTGTCATTTTATCCAAAATACCAAGGTATTATTATTATCATATGAGTTTTTAAATCCATTTTGAACATATTTCATTTTTTGAGTATGATTTGAAACATTTGTTGGTGATCATGGAATTGGTTTATGAGAGAGAACTTGAAGAATAACTATGAGGTTTCATCATGGTTGGAGATGGTCTGAAGGTGATCAAGGTGAGATTAAGGTTAAGATACTTATTTTTAGTCCCTATAAATTTTATTAAGGTGTGATCAATCCCATATACTTGATATTGTGTGTTTTTTCTTCATATAGTAGGGCATGGTCAAGATTGTGTGTTGTCAATGAGCAAGACTTTAAAGATCTAGTAAGAAGTGGTATGCATAGTGATAGGGGAGTTTTTATCATCTCTCATAGGATATAACTTATTTATTTTGGATTTTTAAAAAAATATAAAATTTACTAGTCTTTAGGATCAGTAGGTACGCTCACTTTGTCATTTTATCAAAGGCAGAGAAAGTGTTTTTAAAATGAAAAAGCATGTGCATAACTTTATGTTGATGTTGACATCAATGACAAAGGTAGACATTTTATAGGTGTTTTAAATCATGTATAAAATGTGTCCAATAATTTACATGAGGTGGAAAAGAGTGTTCATGATGTGCCATGTATGCAAGAATGTCAATGACAAAGTGTACCTTATTGCTCATGCATGGAGCTTGTAGTATTTACTTGGTTAGGCAAGTTGATGGATGTTGTTTATGTGTTGACCAAATTTTAGAGGTAATATGAGGGGTCAAGGGTTATTAGGATAAATTTTTAATTAAAATTAATTCATTATAATGGTCTTGTGAAGGTCTAGGTTAGCCTAGTCATCTTAGTAGATTTTCTTGGGTAAGGTGATTGATGACATTAGAATTAGCACATGTGAAGGTGTAAGAATAAAATGGTCACATGGGTTTGTTTACGTTTATGCCTAAATCATGTGTTTAAAATTTAAAGTCTTGAAATTGTGTATATCAAAATTTATGGTAATGCAAAGTTGATCTCCGAAATATATTTCTCTATTTTCCATACAGCCAAAATTGCATTAAAAAGTGACCATTGAAATTCAAAATTTTGAATTTACAAAGGAAAACCAGTCCTCATTATTTTAGATATAAATTTTGATGTTGGAAGAATTTTATGGTGGTATACAAATAAAATTGGTATATAATTTCAAGGGAAAAACAATAAAAATGATTTGGAGGTTTGTATGGTTGTACATCTACATTTATTATGGTCCAAAGTTGATTGAGGGTTTGACCTTCTTCTACAAATGACCTGGGAAGGATGTTTGAGTTTCTATTGATAATTTTTAGATGTTTAAATGTGGATTATCTATTATATAGTTTTTTATACTCCATGAGGATCATACCTATGTATTATAGTGGTTTGACCAATCCATCTTCAATATGAATAATTGCTTACAAGTTGACTCTTGGTTTGTTCATGGTGATTTCATGATAGGGAAAATGATTGATAGGTTTTTCATATGAATAGGTGTGTATTGATGAATTTAATAACTTTATGGTGTCTTATAGGTCATATGGAAAGTATATATGTGCTTTTAAGTGTTCTTGTGTTCCTAGTTTTGCTCAGTAAAGTGATAAAGGGGTGAATAGGTCTCCATGAGACCTAAAAGGGCTACTAAGGCCTAATTTAAAGTTGTAGTTACTTAATATTGATATATGTATTCTATGGTAGACATAATAAGGTGGTATTGACATTTTTTTAAGTTGGATATAATCCTTGAGATTTAATTAAAGTCTTATGACCAACCAAGAAGGTGATGAACAAGTATACTCTATAAAGAGAAAAATCAAAGGTGATGGTTTCTAGAGTTGAAATACAAAATATAGGGAAGTGTAAGTGTGATTGGTGGATGGATTTAAGATTATATAAAGTTAAGGAATGTGTGTATGACGTATAGGTCATATTTATAATTCTATAATAGTTTTCTTTTAGGGTTGAAGATTAAAGATGAGCAAAGTGTTTTAGATGCATTGCTTGTGTGTGAAAGCTTGAGAGAGTGTGAAAGGCTGAAGAGAGGTTTTATACATTATTTATCCATTATATTGAAATTTAATTAGAGGTTTTCATGTATTTATATTAGAGGTGTTGTGTGGGTATTCAACATCTAAGACAAGTTGGTGCTTGTTCATACTTAGGGGTGGGTGCTCCTTGTGAAGTGGGTGATTAACTAAAATGTCTCTTATTTGTGATATCTTATAGGAATATAGTACATTTTTTTATAGGATTGAGAGTGAGTTTTATCCCCCATGAGGTTTTCACACATAATTCATGTGTTATGTGTCATTGATCTTGCATAAATTTCTTTATAAATGGTTTATATGCTTCATGAACATTTATGATTAAGTGATTAAGAGTTTTAACTTTTGGAATTAGATTTGAATTAATTACATAAATAATTCACCTCCCCTCACCTTTTTAGTTATTTTACCTATAACATAATTTCCCATGTTTAAAATTAAATGAAGAGGATCAAGGGAGGAGGATTATCTGAGGAATTAAAAATTATTTGGAAGCCTATAGAATAGAGGATTATATAGAGAAAGGGCCTAAGTTAGAGAGTATTATATAATTTGATAATTATATAATGTATTTCAGAGATATGTATGATTATTAGGGGATTATATCAGTGATTAGATAGGTGATTAGGGACTAGGGATGTAGGATAGCCTAGGAATAGGCTAGGGTATGTGGGTAGGTGGGTCATGGGAATTTTATTTTCCCAAATAATGGATAAGTTATATTAGGATAAGATTAAGACATGATTATAAGAATTAATATATTGGTGGGAATAATATAAAGTTGGTGAATGAAGAATAAATGAATGGGGATATAAGATAAATGACTAGAAGGGGTGATATTAAATGAGATAAGCATAATTAATGTTGACTAATAGTAATATTAGTTATGATAAAAGTGGAAAGAAAATTTAGGTGTATAAATTTTAACCCTATTTAAAAGGTCATTATGAGTGGATGAAGTGGAGTGAGTAATGGTATTTTAAAGGGAAACAATTTCATGCATGAATGCTAGTATTTATGATGCCTCCTTGAGGGGATATATGGGGAAGAATGAGATAGATGTCTACTTAAAAGAGAAAATGAGGGGTGGGATGTGATGAATATACAAGAGAATGATACTACATGATGGCAATTTATCATGAAGAAAAAGTAACTCAACCATAGTAGTGAGCTACAAAGTGATGATGCCCTTGGAAAAGACATATGCATAGGGATTGGAAATGATTGGGTCATAGTTGTCAACACATCCCAAAAGGAAATCAAATATAACATGATGAGGAGAAGATGAAAGGATATAAGCTTTTAATGTATCACAAGTAAGGACATATGTAAGGGAGAGCTATATACCAAGGTGATACTAATTTGATCAGATTAATTATGAGTGTATCTCAAAGTCAAAGTTGATTGATATGATGGAGGATATGGGAGAATAAATGATATGGTAAAGTGAAAAAAATATGAAGTGGAAGAAGTGGAATTTATTGCATCAAATCAATGATCCACAATATAATTAATAGTGATGATGCCCCTAGAAAAGACACATGAAAGTGAGTGTAGATGATGATATAGTTATAGTTCTATTCATACACAAATCAAGGGAGGAAAACATAAAATTTAATGGATGACTGATGAAATAAAATATGGATTTTAGGATTTGTTAGACTCAACTAATAGTTACAGGTGATTAACGAAAAGATTAGGGGGATGATTATGAGTATGGTGAGTGATCAATAGACTAGGTGATGAATTGTTTTTATTATATCTCAATGATTTGACTGATGTAATATATGAGGATGATAAGGAAAAAAGTGAGACTGGCCAGGTAGCCTAAGGCACACCATGTGGTTGAGCACCACTTACATAGTCTAAAATAACCTTAGGTTGATGTAGTTCTAGGTAGTTAAGGAGGATGGCAATGATTGTTAGACATGTTAGCGGTTATATAGGATGGTGATTATGTTGGGATATTGATGATAGATGATTGATTAAAGGATATAGATGGGATGATAAATGACTTAGAGGAATGATTAGATATGAGAGGAGTGGACTGGGATGATCAACTTGATGATAGAGGACTAGGGTAAATTATTATATAAGGAATGTTAGATGTTATGACTGGTGATATAAGATAATATAAATGATGAGTGTGTAGATTATCAAGCCATCATTATTGTATAAAGATCATCATAGTCTAAACAATCTAATAGATATGGCACTTGATAGTATGCCCCATGATATAAGTATGACCAAGAGAACATTATGCCAAAGTGAATATAAAAAGGAGAAATAGTGAACTCTACATAATTGAGGTCACCTAAAGGCATAATTATATATTTTTTTCCCATCATATTATCCTCATTCATTTCCCAATAGATAAAAAGATACACAATGCAAGACTAAACATAAAAATAGTTAAATAGACAATCATACAAGATAAATATATATACATGATTCAAATACATACAAATAAGTCAAATAACATAAAGCATATAAGTATCACACACAAGTATCTACATGAAATGTAATTATGTCTTTTTATATTGATGAGATTTGATGGGGTGATTGATCAAGTTATGAGGTAGACTAAGATGGTCATGATGATGTAACATTACAAGCTTTAGACAAGGGTATGGATTTAGAATAAACAAGGTGCTAAGATTAGTATAAGGCTACTAAATAAATATGACAAGATGAATAAAATGTTAGTATAAGGTAATATGATAAGTGGATGATATTTTAGATAGGACAATTTGGGAATTTAAGACATAGGATAAGATGATATATGATAGAACATATTAAATGTTTTTGGATTTTGGGGATCTTATAATTTTTATGGATATTTGGAATATGTATGTACACTATACCAATGTAATTACTAGTAAAGGGAATACCAAGCCTATCAACCAATATAAGGATGAATGGAATAATGGAGGAGATGACAAAAGGATGAGGGTGATACATAAAAGGGCATAAAGACTAAGGGAAAATGGACTACGGATAACCAAAGACCACATCATGAAAGAACCAAATATATAGTTTCTTGAGTGTACATTAGAGGATATGCCAAGATGATGCCTTCCACTTCCTTAAAAAATCAATATTAGAAGGAATGATAGACTAGATAGGAATAAAGGATATATGGATATGATAGACAAAGATGTTTAGATCATGACATTGATGGGGTTGGTAGGGAATGTTGGATATGACTATAGGGATGAAGTGAATTTTTCCCCCAAGTGTTGATGTGCAATGTAGATAATATATTATTTTACCATGAATCCAAAAACTAGTTTTCATCATGGTACTTGCCCAAGGCACCAGAAGACTAATTTTCACCATTAGACAAATGATTTTTTATTTTATATTTTTTGGATTTTTTAGCATCTCGATTTATTAGAGGCAAGTGAGATGCAAGATTATGGATAGTTTGTGATATTTAGCTAACACTAATTCTAGAGACATGTGACGTTAGGATTATGTTATTATTTTATTGATGCATTGATGTTTATGTGATCTTTATTAATTCTTAATTTAGACTCCTTTAGATATCTATACTAGGTGTCTTCATCACCCCTATGAGAGATAATACTATCCAAGAAGGTGATCTGAGGTATGTTTTGGATAAGATCTTGATGTTGATGGGAGTGTATAGGAATTGAAATTATGGTAGGATCATGAGAGTGAGGTGTTATTGATGATTAGGAATCGGGATTATAAGTTACACACATTATTGGAGATTATGGACAATCTATATTTGACTGGTGTCTTATGAAAAAATACTATAGGAGATCCAAGATGTTTTGAATTTGTAGTTCATTTTTGATCTGATTACTTAAAGGATTATCATCCATACTAAGATTGATTTTATTATTTTAATTTTTAGACTTGATTATATTTTGATTTCCCCCTGGTGCTTGACATTAGGCTTCACTATAATATTTTGATATTCGATGTATATGATGATTATTTTGGATTTGATGATCCCCTAGTGCCTCATTTTGGGCTTCAACAAGGGAAGACACTTTTATATTAGCCAAATGATTTCATTATTATTTATTTTGACTTATGGTGATCAAAGTTGATTTGATCATGATTTATGACTTTTATAACATGGTTTTCAATCTTTATGGCACATGTTATATTTCTTGAGTAAGAGTCCAATAATGTATGTTATTGTTCATCCCTATGGAGAGAGGCAATTAAATGATCATTGATAGGAAGAAAGGGGTCTATTAATGTATGGAGGTGGGAGATATGATATTATGAGGTCAATGAGGGGTGATATGGTAGCATGGTCTTCATAAGCGTTCCTAGGAAACCCATTTTCAACATTAGATAAAATCTCCTCAAGGTCAGAAAAGGGATCACTAAGACTACCTATAAGACATGTGTTCAAGGTAGGATCAAATTAACTCTAAAAATATTTTACATATAAAACTTGAAATAACTTTATTACTACTACATCATCTTGATTGGGATCAAAATATATGCCTAGTGATTTATTATTATCCAAATTTGAGGTATATTCAAAAAGTCAAGCATAGTCAGCATCTATTAAGATATATATGAGGGATGATGTTTCTAATGAGGAATATTATTAAGATAATGGTTTTATCATGATCATAATGTAGATAAAATCATTATCTTCAATTTTAACTCTAGTGTACATGATGTGATGTTTCTAGTAGGAGATTCATCGTCCATAAATTACCTCTCATCATGGATTTTTTGATATGATGCATGAGGGGGAGATAATGGAGGAATAATTGATTTGTAAAAGATAGGACCATAGAGGAAAGAATAATGAGAAAATTAGGTTCTATATACATAGGGAATAGACTCATTTTCTATGGATTATTTGTCAAATATAGGGGACCATGAAATATGGATGTGGTGTCTTGACCTTGGTTTGGAGAGGGAAGAGATTTATCATGATTAGTAATGGAACCTTGGCATTCCTCTTCTTGTTCACCTAGGGATGTAGACTCATCTGATTCATTCTTTATTTCAATGTCACCACATTTTATGAGGTCTTGGATGTAGTTTTAGAATTATGACATTGATTAAAAGTATGCCCCTAGCTTTGGTGATATACATAGTATTGTTTAGCTTTATACCAAAAGGTCATAGGCTTGGTAGGATTAATATGTTGTATGGGTGGATGGACCATCATGTTGGTGGAAACAAGTTATTTAAAGATGGATTATAATGATATATGAAGAGGAGTATAGGGGAGATATTTAAATTAGATATTTGTTGATGTGACTAGGTGGGTGGATTAGTATTAGATGAGTTGACTAGGATTACTAGTGTAGGAAGGGATAGAAATTGGATATGACTAGTAGATGGGGGATTGGAATGGGACTCACGTGGATGGTTGTATATTGGAGGTAATGTTGGATGGATGGATTTGAAGTATATAGGACTTGGAGTGCTCACCTCAAGGAAGAAATAGAGGATCATATCTCTATTAGTGATATGGCTTTTCTCAATAAGTGTATTGACCAAATAGTTTTTAGATTCCATGGATAAATATGGGAGAAATTATGGATGATGTGGTTTGTTAGCCCTAATTGGTAGGTGTGGTTGATTGAATGGATAGATTAAGGGATGAATATGGGATGCATGGAAAAAATTTAGACAAAGGCTTTATTTAGTTCAATGTCAAGTTTGACTCAATGATATGACATTTTGGATGGGATAAGTCAATTATTTAAGTAGACTAACTCAGGACATAAGCTAGACTATGATGATTGGGATTGGATTTGACTAGGTGAGTTACGACATGATCTAAGACTTGATGATGATGGGTTAGATTGGCCAAGAGACTAATATAAACTAAGGATTGATTGAATTAATACTAGCTCAAGATTAAGATGATCGACTCAAATAGGATGAGATGATTTGATTGATAGATGGATTATGATTTAGACTTGAGTAGACACAAGCAAGCTAATGATGAGGAACCTGATATGAAAAAAAAAACATTTTTCTAATGTGGGTGAGGACCAAAGTATGAATATATACTTGATAGGAGGACCAACATAGATAAGGGGATGAATTGTATTAGACTATTATTAGGACTAGGTTGACAAGGTGACTAGGTAAGACAAGATCAAGATAAATGATTGGTTATGGATAAAAAGGACGTAGGATAAGATGTAGATGGCAAGACATGATTAGGATATGTAAGTGATGGGGGTATGACCAATGATTGGTGTATACAAATATATGATGATGAGATTAAGGCAAGAGGGTGATAAGAGATAGGATGAGAGGCCAAATGAGATAAGTTTAAATGTACAAAGAAAAATATATACAAGAATATAGTGATAAGGATGTAAAGAATGATATGATGATACGAAAAGGATATACAATATGGTGATATGTAAAAGATACCTAGATAGGTTTATATAGGCTTGGGTAAAAGGATAACTGGGTTCACAAACAACACTAGTCTAGCAAAACACACAATACATCAAGCAAATGACAAACTTAAAGTTAGGAAACTAAGGGGTGTGTGACCTAATGACCACCATCTAATGGAATCATATGCAAGATTTTAGGATAGTGACCAATTACATAATCTCCCAGATATTTTCAAACCCATCTACACATGATGATAACTTGGAAGCTGATATTGACTCCAACATTAAGTTACCTATTACACCCAATGGTCCTATGCTAGGTTGAGTGAGCTCTCTAGGATCATCCTTGATATGCATTAGGTACAGTGGAGCCAAAGTCTATGTAGGTTGATATATAATCTTTGGTTGATATAATTAACTCTTTTCCTTCATTTGTGACCTAGATGGAGTCAACCACTTACCCTAATGATAGTTGTTCCTAATATTTATACTCTATTAAAACATGAAGTGTTGATTAGTATGTGGTGGTGAAATACATGGTCATTATCCCCCTAAGACCATGGAAAGTGTGGTGGTGTTAATTTTACATCATGTTTCCCCTAGAAAATAAAAAATGGGAGGTTTTATTGGTGGTTTTTGATCCTCCAATAATAGCTATAAGGATGCAATGAGGAGAGCAAACACTATTGTAGCCCTCAGGTGATAAATAGGCAAATCAAAAAGAGATTAATTAAGATTGTTAGATATATATAATGTTAAAAATATACAAAGGGATACCATTTAAGCAAATTTATTAAAATGATTAAAAGTCTTAGATAAACAAAATTATTTTCAAGATGCTAAAATGTCTTTAACATGTGGCCTATAAGAAAAGAAATTAGTAGTTTCAAGTGAAAATTTTTAGAGTCAACCTGAAAGACAAGACATTAGCCAAAATATATGATGTGCAAAATAAGATGTTATTAAGTGAAAATTTCTACTAATTCACCCTTGAAAGAAAAAAATGTTATTCAAATAAGACTTAATAAAAACCACTAAAAACAATTGAGATTTGGCTCTATAACTTCTTTGGGTGAGGGCGACATGATGCAGGGGTTTGGGAGTAGCATCCTCTAGTAGGGTTAAAGGGAAGCACCCCTTATAGGGTTGTCATCACCCTTTGTGGGTCTAGGAGTAGTGCCCTGGGTGCATTTCTTATCATGATATAGGGTGGATTTAAGGGGTAGTGCCCCTAATGCCAAATACAATTTGGGACTTGTGGAACCCTTGGAATGACTCAAACTTCACTAAAAGTGATCTCTAAAAATGTACTTAAAAAGGAAAAAGTAAACACAAAAATGAGTGCAAAAATTGTGACTATAGAAGGCAAAAACACATATACATAGTCAGTGTATTACAAAATTTATTATATAAACAACAAAACTAAAAAATTTCAACAAGATTTTGTAGTAAAAGGTTAACTATAACAGTTACCATGAGGTTTTCTATAAAACCACAAGTGGCTAGGCAATACTATGATTTTAACAACAAAACCACTATTTCACAAAAGGTAAGTGTTTATAATTATAATAAACAATAGGGTCATTTTAGGTGGTTAAGCAAAATCATAAGTTTTCTAATCAAAATCACTAATATATAGGCAAAGTCACAATTTAAAAATTAGGATATTATCTTTAAAGTAGAAATTTTACATTTATATCTAAAATTGATAGTGTGACTAACTAAAACACTTGGTTGTCTATGTCTATTTATAATAAATATGGGGTCTTATCATAGATGAGCTTAAGACACCTTAGAACCCCTTCTTAACCACCTATTATGAAACCACAAGACCATAGTGAAAATATTTTTTTAGTCTTACTAGGCTTTGTATATAATTTTATTATTTTATAAATATCTATATCATCTTGAATTTTAATCATTTTTATTTTATAAATATTTCCAAGTCTAAAATCACATTTGGTGGTTTTAAATAGCCATGACTCTATCCTCATAGTTTCACAAAACCACTACTCTCCCATCACGATAATGCAATATCACAGATCTCTTATCATAATATCATAATACTACTATTTGCTTATCATAATATTATAATTTCACCATCTTCAACTATAATATAAAAACTTTCAAGCATAATATCACCATTGAGAGCATTACCCTTAGTCATGGTATTGTACCTATAACATGTAAATGAATTAATAAATGTGAAAATGTAAAAAATAACGTGTTAGGGATAAACGACTCACCAGTGGTCCTATATTGATTGGCCAATAGTGCTCCTAGACACACTCTCTCTCTACAATGTGATGAGAGTGGGAGGTGATCCATTGTTAAATCTTAAAGCAAAAAAAAAATATATTAAAAGACAAAATGAATCTTTTCACCCCCCTTTTTTTATTTTACCCCCCACATTTACCCCTCGTACCCCATTTAACCCCTACTAAACCATTATCCTACCTTGTTTACTAATTTTCATCCTTGAATCTCATTTCATCATTTATCATCCCATTTAATCATCAGCTAACATATCTAATTCTTATAGGGCATGGTCTTTCATTCTCTATTATAAGTCCTAAATCTTGAATATGAATTACATTAGCCTGATGACTCTAAAGGCTATATAGGCAACACCTAGCCATGGTTTTGTGCCTAGGGTTAGCTCAACCATCATTCACATCTAATCCTATCTCATACCCTATGGGTCACTCTAAATTATTAAATTATTTTGAGCTACATATCTAGCATAAACTGGCTTATTATTCATCAAATATCTTGTATAGGCTTTTATCCATCCTTAAAATGTGTATTTTCTAAGGTAATTATCATCAGCTTATGGCTTATGCCCTGTCTTTGTTTCCCAAACAATGTCTACATCTTGGGAATTCAAGTTTTATTATCTTAATCAACCTACCTCCATTCTATACATTTGTCGATTATCTATAAATCATCTTTTGAGGCTTAGTGACTTTATCCCATAACACTTATGTTGATGGAATATCAATCATATCTACATCAACAATTGGTGCATCCCAACCCCTTATCTTCATCTCAGTCCTATCCCCTTAAGGGACTTCTTTTTGAGTGACCATCTATCTCGTTCCTCCCTACATGCTCCCTCAAGGGGGAATCATAGCTACTAACAACATTCTCATCAACGAAATGGTCTTTATTTGAAAATTAATTACTCCTTCAACTTTGTTTCACTTGCAATACCCATTTAAAGAGGGATAAAATGTATGCACCTAAATATGTTCAGCTTAATAATCATATTAAACCCACTAATTTATCCTATAATCATAGCCTTATATAATTAACTAATATCCTAATTCCTACACAATATTCCCTATACCCCACCTCAAAACCAATTAATTACCTTGTTAACCTAATAAATATCCTACTTAGTCACTAATCTACCCACTTGCTAATTTAAAATTCATTTTATTCATTGACCCCTTAGCTACCTTACCACCCTAACCTTTCCTACATACCTATGAATTGTAAACCTCATTAATTCCCATCTAATCCCATATTATCCCTTAAAATAGTTAAGAAACCCTCTAGAACTAGAGAATTTCCTCCACAGTTCTAGAAGTCTCTAAACTAGAGGCTTCTAAACAATTTTAAAATTTCCTAAGTTATCCTCCACCATCCTATATAAACCATGCATGGGCTATGACCAAACTAACTTGAAAATTACTAAGCCTCCATTATACTATTATAACTAGCCACTATCAAGCATCCTCATACTCTTGTCAAGCAATTAAACAAGACAACAAAGCCATTGGAGTCACTTTGAAGCTCAAGTCAATCAATCCACACAATCAAATTTAGCATTCCAATCCACTTAAAGATATCAGAGGGGAATTATAAGGGACAAAAGGATGGTAATAATTCATAATTAATTATTCAAATGTTCCCTTCATCCCCTCCTTTGATGTTTTTTATGTTATTGGGTTTTTATTACTAAATATATTAGTTTTGAAAATAACTCAAAATATGATCACACACACTCATTGGTTCATTTATTTCCCTATGGGTAACAACAAAGTGATGGTGTATGACAACTAGGTCAATGGGTAGCCTAGAATGATTAATAAACATCATTTGAGATGGTTATAGGAAGTAATAGATCCATTTGAAAATCTAAGATAAAAAGTGAAGAAAACCTCTCCTAAAGAGTAAGTAAATAGGTGGAAAACCACCTCCTCATGTTGAATTTGTGTTCAAATCAAGGCATATTTAAATTAATGAATATATTTTTTGGATATTTAAATCCCATTAGGTATGTAATTGAGATTAATTTTTTAGTATTCTTTGCAAAATCATGTGCAAACCATGAAACATTCATAGGGTATCAAGCTACACCTCACCAAGTGGGATTATCTACCATTTATGGATCCTTATGGACATTAAACAAGCTAATGATAGATACTATAGTAATAAGTGAGCTACTAGATGAGTGGGTTTGTTGAATTTTTGGTTTCCCTTTGTTTATTCTTTTTTTTTCTATTCTCATTAAGTTATAAAAACTCAAAATTAACCCCTACAAGCTTTGATCTCATGGGTATTTTTATATTTTCTAATTTAGCTTTCAGACTACATGAGTGTAGGTAATGATCATAAGTTTTCAAGTTTAAAAAATTTTGCTAAAATTTTAGTTTTACATTTTTTGGCATTGGTGACCCTCCTTCTAGTGCCAATCATGTTGATGTGTGTTTTGGCACATGCTAATATTTAGGATCATAATTTGACTTGTCATTTTTGAAAGGATGTTTTTAATAATCTCTCTAAGGTTTCTTTCTACCTAGTCTAGGTACATTAATCTTCACTCAGTGGCTCATTATGACCATTCCATTTCAAGGGGGCCTACTAGTGTGTACTTCAGGCATAGTTTTAATGGGTTTGGGATACTTGAACAACTTAATGGGTGATGCTCAGTTGTTTCCTTGTTGACATGAGTTTCATTTATGTTTTGAAAGTAGATAAAAAAACATTCATTTAGATATTTCCCAATTACACATCAACATGTTTAGGTTTTTGTTCAATGTTTTTTTAGTTGATTTAGAGTTCATTTCATTTGTTTTAACATTAAATAATGTATCTATAGCAATGGATAAATTAAAAAATAATAATATAAATGTGGAAACATATTGCTTTCAAACTTTAGAACTAATAGATTAATTAAAAATAGAAAAAGAAATGAAAAGAAAATCCTATAATAATGAAGACAAATATGATATCATGTTCATAAAGACTCCATAAACTAGCTAGTCAACTAACCATCATATGTACAATTATATTCAAAGACACTAAAATATTTTGTGGAGAAAAACAAGGAGAGGTAGCAACCATAATCACTATATACAAGTGTAAACATAGAGAAAACACTTTCCAAGTCTTGAATTAATAAATATTCATCATTTTGATAATTATAATAAAAGTCTATTATAATCATTCCCATAGAATTTTTGTAGCATAATGGCAAGGGAGGAGTTGAGAGAGATAAAATAAATAAAAATGTAGAAAATGCAAAGAGTGATTGGATAATCCCTTGTGTGAGGAGAAAAAATCAACCCTTTGACCATCAAAATGAATAAATATATAGGGAATGGTATTTATAAGGG
Organism: Torreya grandis; assembly: GCA_037957365.1. Taxonomy (NCBI): domain Eukaryota; kingdom Viridiplantae; phylum Streptophyta; class Pinopsida; order Cupressales; family Taxaceae; genus Torreya; species Torreya grandis. The sequence goes on along the minus strand of JARHVA010004359.1, from coordinate 1,495,590 downwards.
AGGATTTACCTTCCAAGATATTATAACCACATCCATTAATTCTTCAACTACCTCTTCATCCTTCATCTCCCTCCATATTCACCACTTTCATTATTAATTTCTTGAAAAATAGACAAAAAAATGTCAAAACTTGGTAGATAACATGTGAATAGTAAAATAGCTCAAAAAACATGAATATGTATTCAACTAGTCAAAATGAATCAACATTTAAGGTACGATTGTATCTAGGATGGAGTCATATTTTTAACAAATCAAATGATTTGATTTTGTATCATTAGGATCAAAAGTTATGGTCAAAAGACAAAAACTACCCCAAAACCAACCTTGAAGACCTAATAAAGAATTTTGTGAGGAACATGTAAGGTTATTGTTACTTTTTTAAAAACAAAATCTAGTGATAATAATGACTTAGAATCCCAAATAACACTAGGGAACTTTTAAGCACTATTATAGACCTAGTTTGGTATTTTCCCTTGATTTACACTAGGCATTTTAGTGGTAGATTCAAGTTTGGGGGCCTAGACCTAATCAAGGTATAAACCACTAATTAACACTATGGGAAATAGAACTGGTAGGATATTTTTTGTGTGGTGTGGAATTAATAATTAAAATAGGATTTTGGGGATTCAATTTCCTTGATGACCTAGTCAGGGCTCAAGTCCCAATTAACATTTATAAATCCTATTAGGGATGGTCCCCAACTTAATTATGGATCCATCCTCGATTAAAACTATGCATATACCCATAAAAACCCTGATACCTACTAAAGGTTTAAAACCTTAAAATAAATTAAGTTCCCCCTTCTTTACCTAGTCATATATTTCACTTTGATTATAATTGACTTGACTTAAATCCATCTCAAGACTTAATCAAGCTTTAAATCTTGACTACAACTATTGACCCCTCCTTGGCACTCCCATAACTTAATTTGTATTTTTAAAATTGATTATAACTTTGAATACCCTTTCTCACTCACCCTATACTAATAGTTATCCCCATCCTAATTAACACTGCAATGCTAAGCAAATGATCCTCTAGACCTAAATGGGCTTTGAAGCTCAATTAAATATAGTATACTAGAAATTTTCCAACAAGACCTACTTAGACAAAACATTGAATACAACTAAAATTTGGAATGTTTGGACCCAATATAACCAATCATGGTTTATAATATTTATTAGGTATATGAGCTCAATATTTTAAAAATAACCTACATGCAAACATAATCAAGAAACGAGGAAACATTTTCAACTATATTTGTAAAATACAATAAGTGCCTTGAAAGTACATAAAAAAACCAAGTGTAAACTATGAAAATGACTCACACAAACTTGGTAAATTATATAGAAATGTTATTAGAGGTTGAGTGGTCATGGAAACTAGAGCTACCCCCTAAATTAGCTATATGTAGCTGAGAGAATAAGTTGGATAAATTGTCAAGCGAGGATAAGTGCATCACAAATCCACTTTGGGGTTAAGTGGTATATATGAATATTTATCGTTCATACTATTTGATCATGATGAGATTGGTTTATAGATAACAAAGGTAATGAAAATATGTATTACCTCTAGGAAAAGGCTAAGAGAGATAATCAAGATAGGATTCAAATGTAAATTGGGAGGTCAAGACTCCACTTTCATGCTAACTGTTATTTATGAATTTTTATTAGACAGACATGTTCCTTCCAATAGTGATGGTTGAAATACCTAGTTTGAAATGAAAATAATATGAACCACATATGAAATTGGATAGTTTATAGACCAATTAATTGTGAGTGTGATCGAAAGTGAAGAAAAAATAAAAATAGGTTCCCTAAGTCTTGGAATAATTAGGGCATGTTGATAAGTAATAAAAACTTTGGCATGAACATTTTGGTCACTTGAATTATATCTTATTATATGACACTAGTGAGGATAACATGGTTCTTGGTTTTATGAAAATTGATTTCAAATATGGAGTTTGTCTAGGTTTTAAACTTTGAAAAAGAACATAGGGATCCATTTCCCAGAGGAAAATGTTAGAGGGAAAGTGGCAGGTTATAATTGGTTCACAATGATTTCATGTCATTACCTCATGGTTATTATAAGAAACATAAATACATGGATACATTAATTTATTATTTTTATTGTAATACATGGTTTTATTATCTAAAAAATAAAATTGAAGTCTTTGAGCACTTACAAAAAAAAATCACTTTTTGAAAAATATGTCATAGAGTAAAATTCAATGTTTTGGAATAGATGACAGAGAATTTTTTTCAAACAATCATATGATCAATTTTAATTTATATGAAATAATCCAAATTCAATATACTGTGTTTTATAACCCTAAAAAAAGTGTTGTAGCCAAACATAAAAATTGCACACTTAAGGAAATGACAAATTTCATGGTGCACTATAAAGACCTTCTTTGGCTTTAGATAGAGGCAATCAAGTGTGAAAACTACATTAAAAATTGAACTCCATTATCATTAGTGAAAGAAATGACTCCTAAAGAAAAATGTTCTTGTGTCAATCCTGATATCTCTAAGTTTAGATTTTTTGATGTAATGCATGGGTGCATATCCCATAAATAAACACAAAAAGTTGAAAGGAAGGGCCATCCTTGTATTTTCTTGTATATTTTGAAGATGTGAAGGAATATTTTTGTCTTGTTCAAGGAACCACTAAATTGTTTACCATCAAGATGTGTTGTTTGATGATTCCTATTATTACAATCCAACATCTTTTCCTCCATTAGTTTTTATTGATTTAGACACAAATTTTGATGTTTATTATGGAGAAAAAGGTAGTTTAAATTACTTCCATTATGAGAGTAAATAGAGTTCATATGATGACTCATTGAGTTAAAACCTTATCTTCCATTTCCAATGCCACATGTTATTCAAAATGCACCTCCATAACCAACACAACCTAAACTAGAATTACTATGTGATAATGTTGGTGCATGAGCATTGGATGCTGGTGATCTATGCAAGACTAGGTTAGAACATAAATTTGTTCTTAGACATTAGACACAATAAATTTATAGTGATTCTAGATCTAGAGACTTATCATGAAGATTTTAAGAAACATGAATGGAAATTAGATATGGTAGATGAAATTATTTACCTTAAAAATAATAAAACCTAAAACTTTGTTTCACTTCCAAAAGGAATAAAAATAATATTAAAATATTAGAATGACTCACACAAACTTGGTAAATTGGATGGGAATGTTATTAGAGGTTGAGTGGGCATGGAAATTAGATTTAACCCCCAAATTAGCTATATGTAGTTGAGAGAATAAGTAGGATAAATTGTCAAGTGAGAATAAGTTCATCAAAAATCCACTTTGGGGTTAAGTGGTATATATGAATATTTATCATTCATACTGTGTGATCATGATGAGAAAGGTTTTTGGAGACCAAAGGTAATGAAAATATGTATTACCTCCAGGAAACAACTAAGAGAGATAATCAAGATAGGATTCAAATGTAAACTGGGAGGTCAAGACTCCATTTTTATGCTAAGTGTTATTTATGAATTTTTATCAGACAGACATGTTCCTTCCAATATTGATGGTTGAAATACCTAGTTTGAAATGAAAATAAATATGAACCACATTTGAAATTGGATAGTTTAGATACCAATGAATTATGAGTGTGATCAGGAGTGAAGAAAAAACAAAAATAGGTTCCTTGAGTCTTTGAAGAATTAGGGCATGTTGAGAAGTAACAAAAACTTTGGCATGAACATTTTGGTCACTTGAATTATATCTTATTATATGACACTAGTGAGGACAACATGGTTCATTGTTTTATGAAAATTGATTTCAAATATGGAGTTTGTCTAGGTTGTAAACTTTGAAAAAGAACATAAGGATCCATTTCCCAAAGGAAAATGTTAGAGGAAAAGTGGCAGGTTATAGTTGGGTCATAATGATTTCATGTCATTACCTCATGGTTATTATAAGAAACATAAATACATGCATACATTAATTTATTATTTGTATTGTAATACATGGTTTTTTTATTTAAAAAATAAAATTGAAGACTTTTAGCACTTAAAAAAAATAAATCCCTTTTAAAAATATGTCATAAAGTAAAATTCAATGTTTTGGAACAGATGATGGAGAATTTTTTCAAACAATCATATGATCAATTTTTATTTATATGAAGGAATTCAAATTCAATATACTATGCTTTGTAACCCTAAAAAAATGGTGTAGTGAAATATAAAAATTGTACACATAAGGAAATGACAAATTTCATGGTGCACTACAAAGACCCTCCTTGGCTTTAGATAGAGGCAATCAAGTGTGAAAAATAAATTAAAAATTGAACTCCATTATCATCAGTGAAAGACATGACTCCTAAAGAAAAATGTTCTTGTGTCAATCCTGATATCTCTAACTTTAGATTTTTTGAAGTAATGCATGGGTGCATATCCCATAAATAATCACAAAAGGTTGAAAGGAAGGGCCATCCTTGTATTTTCTTGTATATTGTGAAGATGTGAAAGAATATTTGTGTCTTGTTCAAGGAACCACTAAATTATTTTACCATTAGGATGTGTTGTTTGATGAATCCCATGATTACTATCCAACATCTTTTCCTCCATTAGTTTTTATTGATTTAGACACAAATTTTGATGTTTATTATGGACAAAAAGGTAGTTTAAATTACTTCTATTATGAGAGTGCATAGAGTTCATATGATGAGTCATTGAGTTAAAACCTTATTTTCCATTTCCAATGCCACATGTTATTCAAAATTCACCTCCATAACTAACACAACCTCAACTAGAATTAGTTTGTGATAAGTTTGGTGCATGGGCATTGGATCCTAGTGATCTATGCAAGACTAGATCAAAACATAAAATTGTTGTTAGACACTAGACACAATAAATTTATAGTGATTCTAGATCTAGAAAATTATCATGAGGATTTTAAGAATCATGAATGGAAAGTAGATATGGTAGATGAAATTATTTACCTTAAAAATAATAAAACCTAAAACTTGGTTCCACTTCCAAAAGGAATTAAAATAATAATAAAATATGAAAATGACTCACACAAACTTGGTAAATTGGATGGAAATGTTATCAGAGGTTGAGTGGACATGGAGACTAGAGTTACCCCCCAAATTAGCTATATGTAGTTGAGAGAATAAGTAGGATAAATTGTCAAGTGAGGATAAGTGCATCAAAATAACACTTTATGGTTAAGTGGTATATATGAATATTTACCATTCATACTTTTTGATCATGATGAGAAAGGTTTTTGGAGACCAAAGGTAATGAAAATATGTATTACCTCCAGGAAACAACTAAGAGAGATAATCAAGATAGGATTCAAATGTAAACTGGGAGGATAAGACTCCACTTTCACGCTAAGTGTTATTTATGAATTTTTATCAGATAGACATGTTACTTCTAATAGTGATGGTTGAAATACCTAGTTTGAAATGAAAATAAATATGAACCACATAAGAAATTAGATAGTTTAGAGACTAATGAATTGTGAGTGTGATCCGGAGTGAAGAAAAATAAAAAAAGTTTCCTTGAGTCTTAAAAGAATTAGGGCATGTTGAGAAGTAACAAAAACTTTGGCATGAACATTTTGGTCACTTGAATTATATATTATTATATGACAGTAGTGAGGAAAACATGGTTCTTGGTTTTATGAAAATTGATTTAAAATATGGGTTTGTCTAGGTTTTAAACTTTGAAAAAGAACATAGGGATCTATTTCCCAAAGGAAAATGTTAGAGGGAAAGTGGCAGGTTATAGTTGGTTCACAATGATTTCATGTCATTACCTCATGGTTATTATAAGAAACATAAATACATGCATACATTAATTTATTATTTTTATTGTAATATATGGTTTTATTATCTAAAAAATAAAATTGAAGTCTTTGAGCACTTAAAAAAATAAAGCCCTATTTAAAAATATGTCAGAGTAAAATTCAATGTTTTGGAATAGACGACAAAGAATTTTTTTCAAACAATCATATGATCAATTTTTATTTATATGAAGGAATTCAAATTCAATATACTATGCTTTATAACCCTAAAAAAAATGGTGTAGCAAAACATAAAAATTGCACACTTAAGGAAATGCCAAATTTCATGGTACACTACAAAGGCCTTCCTTAGCTTTAGATAGAGGCAATCAAGTGTGAAAACTACATTAAAAATTGAACTCCATTGTCATTAGTGAAAGACATGACTCCTAAAGAAAAAAATTCTTGTGTTAATCTTGATATCTCTAACTTTATATTTTTTGATGTAATGCATTGGTGCATATCCCATAAATAAGCACAAAAAGTTGAAAGGAAGGGCAATCCTTGTATTTTCTTGTATATTATGAAGATGTGAAGGAAATTTTTATCTTGGTCATGGCACCACTAAAATTTTTTACCATCAGGATGTGTTGTTTGATGAATCCCATGATTAATATCCAACATCTTTTCCTCCATTAGTTTTTATTGATTTAGACACAAATTTTAATGTTTATAATGGAGAAAAAGGTAGTTTAAATTACTTCCATTATGAGAGTAAATAGAGTTCATATGATGAGTCATTGAGTTAAAACCTTATCTTCCATTTCTAATTCCACATATTATTCAAAATGCACCTCCATAACCAACACAACCTCAACTAGAATTAATTTATGATAAGTTTGGTGTATGGGCATTAGATCCTGGTGATCTATGCAAGACTAGATCAGAACATAAATTTGTTGTTAGACACTAGACACAATAAATTTATATTGATTCTATATCTAGAGACTTATCATGAGGATTTTAAGAATAATTAATGGAAAGTAGATATGGTGGATGAAATTATTTACCTTAAAAGTAATAAAACCTAAAACTTGGTTCCACTTCCAAAAGGAATTAAAATAATAATAAAATATGAAAATGACTCACACAAACTTGGTAAATTGGATGGGAATGTTATTAGAGGTTGTGTGGGCATAGAAAATAGAGTTACCCCCCAAATTAGCTATATGTAGCTCAGAGAATAAGTAGGATAAATTGTCAAGTGAGGATAAATGCATCAAAAATCCACTTTGGGGTTAAGTGTTATATATGAATCTTTATCATTGATACTTTATGATCATGATGAGATAGGATTATGGAGACCAAAGGTAATGAAAATGTGTATTACCTCTAGGAAATGGTTAAGAGAGATAATCAAGATAGGATTAAAATGTAAATTTGGAGGTCAAGACTCCACTTTCATGCTAAGTGTTATTTATGAATTTTTATCAGATAGACATGTTCCTTCCAATAGTGATGGTTGAAATACCTAGTTTGAAATGAAAATAAATATGAACCACATATTAAATTGGATAGTTTAGAGATGAATGAGTTGTGAGTGTGATAGGGAGTGAATAAAAAATAAAAATAGGTTCCCTGAGTCTTTAAAGGATTTGGGCATGTTGAGAAGTAACAAAAACTTTGGCATGAACATTTTAGTCACTTGAATTATATATTATTATATGACACTAGTAAAGACAACATTTTTCTTGGTTTTACAAAAATTTATTTCAAATATGGAGTTTGTCTAGGTTTTAAACTTTGAAAAAGAACATAGGGATCTATTTCCCAAAGGAAAATGTTAGAGGGAAAGTGGCAGGTTATAGTTGGTTCACAATGATTCATGTCATTACCTCATGGTTATTATAAGAAACATAAATACATGCATACATTAATTTATTATTTTTATTGTAGTACATGGTTCTATTATCTAAGAAATAAAATTTAAGTCTTTGAACACTTAAAAAAAATAAAGCCATTTTTAGAAATATGTCATAGAGTAAAATTCAATGTTTTGGAACAGACAACGGAGAATTTTTTTCAAACAATCATATGATCAATTTTTATTTATATGAAGGAAATCAAATTCAATATAATATGCTTTATAACCCTAAAAAATGGTTTAGCTAAACATAAAAATTGCACACTTAAGGAAATGATAAATTTCATGGTACACTACAAAGACCTTCCTTGGCTTTAGATAGAGGCAATCAAGTGTGAAAACTACACTAAAAATTTAACTCCATTATCATTAGTAAAATACATGAATCCTAAAGAAAAATGTTCTTGCATCAATCCTTATATCTCTAACTTTAGATTTTTTGATGTAATGCATGGGTGCATATCCCATAAATAATTACAAAAAGTTGAAATGAAGGGCCATCTTGTATTTTCTTGTATATTGTGAAGATGTGAAGGAATATTTTTGTCTTGTTCAAGGCACCACTAAATTGTTTTACCATCAGGATGTGTTTTTTGATGAATCCCATGATTAATATCCAACATCTTTTCCTCCATTAGTTTTTATTGATTTAGACACAAATTTTGATGTTTATTATGGAGAAAAAGGTAGTTTAAATTACTTCCATTATGAGAGTAAATAGAGTTCATATGATGACTCATTGAGTTAAAACCTTATCTTCCATTTCCAATGCCACATGTTATTCAAAATACACCTCCATAACCAACACAACCTAAACTAGAATTAGTTTTTGATAATTTTGGTGCATGGGCATTGGATCCTGGTGATCTATGCAAGACTAGATGAAAACATAAATTTGTTGTTAGACACTAGACATAATAAATTTATAGTGATTCTAGATCTAGAGACTTATCATGAGGATTTTAATAATAATGAATGGAAAGTAGATATGTTAGATGAAATTATTTACCTTAAAAATAATAAAACCTAAAACTTGGTTCCACTTCAAAAGGAATTAAAATAGTGAGGTGAATATGGGTGTACTAGACTAATTATGTAGAAAATAGGTCCATAGACTAGTACAAAAATAGACTTTAGATAATGTTTTTTCATAGTTTGAAGGTGTTTATTACCACAAAACATTTTCTTAAATTACCAAGATGAATTAAATTAGGATATAACTCTCCTTACATATAACACAAGATTGTAAATTTTATTAGATGGATGTTATAAGTGACTTATTTCTTAGAGGCTTACAAGAATAAAATTATGTATTCTAACCTATAGGTTTCTTTAGTAGAGATAACTTAATACATGCGTTAATATTAGAAAAATAATTTTAGGGCTTGACACATGATCCTTGACTTTAATATCAAAATATACATATGTTTCTAATCAACTCTAGTTTTACATGAGACCCTCTATCCCCATAATATATACCAAAAAAGTAGAGGTAAATCCTATTTTTGGTACTCTATATTTATCCATTAATCATTATAGGAGTTACACAAGGTACATTCCCATGGTGAAATTATAGTTTGTGAATTACTTTTTATGCCCTTAACTTATAATTCATCTTGGGATAAGGGTGGAAAATTTATGGATTACATACCTTTAATATTATCTTATTGTATTTCTCTATATTATTAATATGATTGGGTTATGGAATAACCATGGATAGGTGTATTATATATAGGAGTTAGTGGTTAGTATTATGGAATCATATTAGGAATTCTACTCTTATTACATTATTGTGGAAATTTCCCCCTCAAAGTGGCTCAATAATTATTATCAAGTATTATACTCTTTTGTCAATTATTATTATGAATATAGTTATTCTACTCATAATTATTCAATATATTCCCTTATTTTAAAAATCTATGTAATTTAATTAAAAAGTGGTATCAGAGCATCAATTTGGGCCAGTTTGTGTGGTGTTATTTTTTTATATATGGTATTGTGATTGTTTGAAGAGTTGAAGTATCAAAAAACATTAAATAAAACTCAAGAAGAATTTAATTTTATACCACCATAATATTTTTAAATGTTTTTTGTAGTTCATAAAGGTTTTTCATACCCTTGTGAAAATTAGTAATCATTATAATCCTCTTGGTAGGATGATCACAATGGTATAATCTACAAGTACATTTTTTTGGGCACAAAACCCTCCATATAAGGGTTTGTGAAAGGATGGTTTGAACACTTGTAGACATGGGAAATTTCAAGATACCTAAAAAACTCCTCAAAAAGATGACATGGATTTTGGAAATTTAGATATATCAGTTTCTAAGGAATTTCAACAAATCTAGTTAGATATGTAAAGTATGATTAGGAAGGATGATCTTGATGTATTAAAAAGGGAAATGGATTATCTTAAGGATCATTTGTCAATCATGAGTACTCAATTGACCTATATTGTATATTTTCTTATAAAAATAATCATCTACCACTCCAATAGAGTTCACCCACTCAAAAAAATCATAATTAAAATATTGGTTCAAAGTACATGCTACCAAAGTAGAGGTGTACAAGTTTTATGGTAGGAATCTACTCAGATAAATTAAACATAAAATTTACTTGATCTACATCAAACCCCATGTGTGAAAAATGTGATCATGGCATCTATATATCTAGAACCTAAGCAAAAAATTTGGTATAAGTGGTTATGTGTTCAAAATAAATAGAAAATCACACTCATGTTAATTGGTCAGTGTTTACTAAGGAGTTAAAAATACACTATCATAAAAAGTCTCTAAAAACTACTTTAATAATTTATAAAATTTGTGACATACATTTAATATTAAGGATTATATTCAACAATTCTAGAATCTATCTTTATGTGTGGATGACATCACTTAGAACAACTTGATAGACATGTTCTTAAGAGGCTCAAGGACAGAATCTAACTTCATATTCATATGTTTAATCCATAAACTATTTAAAAATCCATACCATTCATGGACCAAGTAGAGGAAAAAAAATTCAAAATAAGGGATTTCACTCATATCCATGAACACAATTTCATAACACCATCATTTCCACAGCCTATAAGATTGACCCCTCAAAAAATTGAATAGAATCATTCTGAATGGTTATGTTTTGGTTGTGACAAAAAGTGGATCAAAGGACATAAATTTTACAAATATAATTTATTATAAGTTGAAGTTGTCAATGAATATGAAGTTAATGATGAGGTAACATGTGATGGTATAAAATCACTAGAGGAGGAATCTAAACAATCTCACCTTACTATCTCATGTCATGCCATTTCAGGTATAAGTACTAATTAAATTTTTAGGGTGGTATAATTCCTCAATAAACATAAGGTGATAATTATTATTAACTTAGGAAGTACACATAACTTCATCAACAATAAGTTCTTTATTGATTTAACTATTTTATTTATTGATCTCTAAAATTTCAAGTCATGATTGTAAATGGTGACACAATCAAATATTATAGAAAATGACATATTAATATTACCATGGGTGATTGCCTACTTAGTTTTAATATTTTTACTATTTTAATGGGTTGGGTTGACATTATTTTGGGATTAAAATGGCTCAAAACTTTGGGCAAAATAAATATGGATTCCTAGGAACTATTTATGCACTTTAATTTTGAAGGTAAGACATTTGAACTACATGAATTATGGGTAAAGTCTCCCCAATTAGTTAGTTCACATCAAACAACAAAAATTATTTAAAAAATGGAAGAAGGATTTTTAGTAAAATTGTTTTATTTAGAATTTCATCCAAAACTTGTGTCTACACATATCTATTTACAAATGATTCTTGATTATCATCCAATAGTTTTTAGTGCAATGCCAAAATTCCTACCACCTAGTAGATAACATGATCATTCTATAGTACCAATTCCTTGTATCACACCATTGAAGATCAAATCATATAGGTATACATATTCTCATAAAAGTGAAATTGAAAAAATGTTACATGAGATGTTGGAGGTAGGTATTATCTGAGATAGCCCACGCTACAAAAACTACTTAATTATTAGTAGGGGATATGGAACTAATGATTTGTATTTATATTTTTTATTTATGAATTGGATAATTATGTCATATGATTACTAGTCATATTAATTATTTATAATGATTAGTTATATTAGAGGAAATTTTCATATATTTATGAATTTACCATGATCATTTTGACTATGATTTCATTTGCAGTTGATTTACATTAGAATAGTAACTCAATGATACTTGTATATTCTAATTATTGATTACTTGTTATAAATAAGAGGCAATGGTTATTATTTTGGAATCATTTTATGACTTCTACTCTAGTTAATATTGACTATTTTTATCATAAGTCAAAATATGTCAACCCCCTATAGTCCTATATGGTATAATAGAGTGTACCATCATCTTAGGGATGTGAATTGATGTGTCTTTAACCTTAGTCATATTCAATTTTAATACTTGTGTCATTCCATTTCATTTGATGTCAATTTTGGGATATTTATGAATATTGTATGATTTTTCATAGTAGACAACTTTGTCAAGATGTCACTCAATGTCCCATGTGTTGGTGAAATTTAGAGATACTATTTCATAACTAAAAAAATGTAGGTTTCTACATTAGAAAAAGAAAATAGTTGAAAAAAGATGAAGTTTGGACAGTTGTATAATTTTTGGAGTGTTGAACATGTGGAAGGATTTTTAAAAATCTCTTAAACTCCCATAAAATCACTTCCACACTTGTTCATCTTTGAAACAACTTAAAATGGAATAAAATCATTTCATTCTTCCATCGCTCTCCTAGGCAAGTAAAGATAGTTAATCAATTTTTTGATGGTATGGCCAGGAGGAGTTGAATCAATTTGAATTATTTTTAGGGATGTTATTATGATTTTTCTAATTACATTTCATGGTGAGATTCAAAATATTAGTTTCTTATACTCTATGAACTAATGCTAATAAGTCTAATGTTATTTTATGCATGTTCATCCCCATCATCTACAATTTTCCTCTCTATTTGAGTTGGTCCATACAAACCAAGTACTTTACATCATTTTGGATAGTGTGGGAATTATTATCTCATGGTTACTTGCCTAGTTTTCATGTTTGGATGTCATGAAGTAAGCAAACCCATCTCGTTTGTTAGTGAGAGATTCCATTACTAGTCTATAGATAGTTTCAGTAGTGGTAGAGCTTATCTCCCTATGTTGACCTTCATAACAATGGTGATGCAAGATAATATGTTAGGTTTTCATAAATATTTGAATAGTGATCAATATATTCTTATGTATTTTTGATCTCAAAGGATAACACTAATGAAAAACACATTCATATACATACACAATCAAACATCTTTACAAATAAACAACTATAGTCATGATGTTAAAATAGGAAGACTTTAAGGTGTTAGAGAGATTCCAAAGTTGAAAACATTGGTTTTGATATTTTCCAAATGTTATAGGTTGGTTTTGAGAATGAAACTACCACTTGGAGTCTCGTATCATATCTTCACCTATAGGTTTCTTGCATGTGCATCCACAAGTGGTCTCAGAGAGGAGTAAACATGAGATGTTAGGTGTTTGAAACTTATTTCAACCTTTATTGAGGTCTTCAATAATTTAAAGTGTAATATTAATCATGGTGGAATCATAAAGTGATAAAAAATACTTATTCTAACTCTCCGCAAGTTGATAAAGTTACTTCAGAGACATGTTACCTTAAACTTTCTGAAATAGGGAGTTTGCCTTGCTTTTGATCCTTCCATGGTAAGGTGACATGAGCTCATTTGAGTGATTCCATATTGTATCCCAATAATAGGGGAACTACCTTATAAATTAAAGTGGTTTTTTTTCCAAATGAGGGTGATATAGTAAAGTTTCCATCTCAATTAACTTCTCACTATAGACTCTCAATGTTATCTATAGTATTATTAAAGCTTGAGTTGTCCTACAATGCAATATGACATGTAAAAGAAAAGCTTACAAGCATAAGTTTTTTATGCAAGTATAATTACACTAATTCCAAATAAAAATTTAAAGGGATTGAGATGCAAGGTTTTGACTCAGAGTAACACCTATAGGGCTCCTTTTGTATTCAATATGAGCACTTATAATTGACTGTAGAATGATGACATATGGGAGATTGGTAGTTTAACTATTAGTTTAGTCTTAGGCATGGTATAGATGTGATTGAATAAAAGATGAGTTTAGAGACTCTAAGAATATAATAGTTCATTGAAAACTAGGGATAAATCATAAAATCACCCATTATAGATTTACCTTTGATCTCAAAAGGGCCACCTATAATTTGACTTAGGCACCTATAGATTGATGATGAGTTAGAAGTTGAAAACCCTACAGACATAGACACTTTCCCAAGTATAAATTATCCAATGATATAAAAAGGATATTATAATATTTAATATTAGGTTAAATTTTTGGACACCACTTATAGGGGTCTCTATGGCCTAAGGTTAACCACTTATAACTTGCTACAGTGGAGAGACTAACTCAAGCCACTATGTTAAACATGATAGTTTGGATGATTATATTAACATAGGCATGATATATTAGAGTTAAAATTAATTATGAGATTACCTTAATGAATTAAAAGGTAAATTAATCATGATATATAAGGTCTAATAAATAATACACCCATAGGCATGTCCCTTTCCTGAGTAAGTAACATTGTTTGCCAACTAGGCTTAGGCAAGTGGAAAGAAGTGCAAGTTGTAGGTTGGTAGAGGTTGATGAGGTTTGAACATGGTAATAAATATAATAGAGGTAGTTAAATAAAAATCATAATATGATTATACTTAAGACATAAATTATGGAAAGGTGAACCAAGTAAGTCTAACCTTCCATAAAAAGAACCTTGCATAGTCAATAGTTTTAAGGAGTTTGTCTTAGAGTTTTGGAGTTTTAAAAGGTATATTGGTGTGATCCAACCTTAAAAATTGGTTAAAATTAACTTAAAGACATAATTTATAATATCATAACCTTATTTTGGATAATAATATAGAGGAAGTGCCCTCCATTCTATCTTAGAGAAAGGGCACTCCCAGAGAGGCAAAACTACAAACTTGGTGGGTATATGATAAGGAAATGTGATGGGAAGTGTTGATTAATTATATAAGGGTGTAGGGAGTTTTTTAAATCATAAATAAACATATAATATACTTAAAACCATTTGAAATTACATACGGTGGTTTTGGATATCAAGAATATAGTCAAGCCTATTAGGCCTAAACTAAGCCTAAAGCCCTAAAGGGACCCAATCTCATTTTTAACACCAAGTGAACATTTAAATGCATTTTATTAATATATATATATATATATATATATATGTATGTATGTATGTATGTATGTATGTGTGTGTGTATATATATATATATATATATATATATATATATATATATATATATATATATCTATGTATGTATGTATGTATGTATATATATATATATGTATGTATGTATGTATGTATGTATGTATATGTATATATATATATATATATATATATATATATATATATATATATATATATATATGTATATGCATATGTATGTATATAAATATATATGTATGTGTATATGTGTGTGTGTGTGTGTGTGTGTGTGTGTGTGTGTGTGTGTGTGTGTGTGTGTGTGTGTGTGTGTGTGTGTGTGTATGTGTGTGTGTAATGTTAATTAGTTCCTTTGGATTGTAGAGAATCATCATATAAAGGCCATTTTTGGCCTAAAAACACCTTAGGGGTATTTAGTATTCACTCTCAAGCTCGATAGGCCATATTTGGATTCTCATACTAGTATAGATCAGTTTCATGGTGACCCAAGATATTGGGTAAAATTTCAGGATGCCCTAAACATTCTTTTAGTGGAATTTTTTCATAAGTTTAACATCTGGTTTTTATGAATAAATGATAAGAGTTAAGACATGTTAAAACCCTCCAAAACCCTTATCAAAGACCTGATTGGAAGGATATGGATGGAAATTAATTAAAGAGAGATATTCTGATATTTAAATGGTTTTTAACCTATATATTACTTTCCCATTTTCTTCCCCACATGATTTGTCTGAACACAGATTGTATGAATAGGGTATAGAACAAGGTTTTTTTAAGTATGTGCATGTTTTGAAGGTATAGAGTAGATTTAAAGAAGGATAATAATTTTTGGAGGTTAAGTGGGACTATTATTAACTCCATACATCCATATATTTCCATAGATATGCATAAAAGTTCTTTTTTGAACTCATTCACTTCAGGTAGTTTGTGGAAGACAATGAGATTAGAGGGTGACTACCAAGTGAGAAAGTGACAATTCTAATTAGGGGTATTTTAGGGTATTATCCATTGATTTTAACATAATTATACTCTTTAAAAGATTCATATCACCCCTTACACATATTATGATTATTAAATATTTTTTCTAATCCCTAATTTATATTTAACATGTTTCATCTCTCCCTAATTTAGTTTTTAGTGCTCAAGAGAAGCCTAATGATGAAGGCAATTTTAAGATGCCATTTGACGACCTTTATGTTGTTTTGAAGATTTTCATGGTTTAGGTGGACATTTATCTAAGACAACCTTCTAGACATCTATTTTCCACTCAATTATCCTAAAATGTAACTATTTTTAATGCCTTGAAAAATGGCATTGTGACCCTTGAGCTCCACTTCTCTCTCTCCTCTCACACATTCTATAAATACAAGCCATTTTGGCTCTTGTATTCTAATTCCAAACCTATCATGGAAAATACCTAATAATTTGATGTTTTACTTTTCCTTTGAATAATAAATACAATATGGTTTTGAGTTCATAAACCATCTTGTCAAAGTGTGTGAAGAAATGTATAGTGAATAGTCAAGTGATTGATATCCATCCTTTCTTTCTCTCAATCCTTCTATGTTTGATGCAAGTTGATCCACTCTAGTAGGTCACATGAAATGATTTCAAGTGTATGGGTCTATTTTAAAATGTAAAATTAGACTTACTATATTAAACTGATCTATGGTTCACTTAAATTAGGTAGTTTTCATGCATATCACCTCCATGTTTTAAATACTAATGTTAGAGTATTCTAAGACTTTGAAGCTAGTGTTGTAGGTCATGTCTCTTAGTGAAAGGGTATCATAGCATAGTGGAGATATTTTTGGTGTATCATCCCTTTATATTAGTTTACTTTAATGTATACTTCTACCTCTTTTCATCCATGCAATTAGTTAATCTAGGTGATAAACACTTAAGTATCAATTTAGGAAACTAATGCTTAAACTTAGAGGTCTACCTCTACTATAGGAAACCCACAAGCCTTGAGGTATTATAATTTTGCCCAAATATTAGATTTGAATTAAACAAAATCCTCTAGGGTGCAATATTTGGTAAAAATAATTACATTATTTTAGATTTTCCCCCCTTGAAGTGGCTCAATCATTATTATCAAGTATTACTCTTTTATCAACTATTGTTATGGATCTAATTATTCGAATCTTAATTATTAAATATATTCCCCTATTGTAAGCATATATATAATTTAATTACAAGTGGTATTATATCATCAATTTGGGCCAATTTGTGTGGTGTTATTTTTTTAGATCTGATGTTGTGATTGTCTAAAGAGTTGAAGGATCAAAAAACATAAATTACAACTTAAGAAGAATTTAATTTTATGATAGTATAGTATTGTTCAAAGTCTTTTTTAGTTCATAAATGTTTTTCATACCCTTGTGAAAACTAGTATGCATTGGATTCCTCTTAGTAAGATGATCATAAAATTATAATCTACTAGTTATATTTTTTGGGACCAGAAGCCTCTATTTGAGGGTTTGTTCAAGGATGGTTTGAACACTTGTAGATATGGGAAAGTTCAAGGCACCCCAAAAACTCCTCACAAAGATGACATGGAGTTTGGAACTTTAGATCTATCAGTTTATAAGAAAGTTCTTTAGATTTATGTTGAGGAAGGATGATCTTAATGTAGTAAAAAGGGAAATGAATTATTTAAAGGATCAGTTGTCAATGATGAGTGCTCAACTGACCGCTATTGTAATTCATCTTATACAAAATAATCATTCACCACTCCAATAAATTTCACATACTCAATAATATCATAGTTTTAATATTTTCAAAGTACATGCTACCAAAAGTGGAAGTATACAAGTTTTATGGTAAGGATCCACTCACTTAGATCAATTAAATAGAAAATTTATTTGATCTAAATCATAATCCATGTGTGAAAAATGTGATAATGGCATCTCTATATCTAGAATCTAAGAATGTTTTCTGATATAGGTGGTTATGTGTTTAAAATAAATAGAAAATGACACTCTTATTACTTAGTCAGTGTTTACTAAGGAGTTGAAAATACACTATCATAACATAGTCTCTAAAAACTACTTTAGTAAGTTAAAAAAATTGTGACATACATTTACTATTAAGGATTATCTTTAGTAATTATAGAATCTATCTTTATGTGTGGATGATGTCACTAAGAACAACTTGACAGACATGTTTTTAGGAGGCTCAAGGATAAAATACAACTCGATATTCATACATTTAATCCATAAAATATTTATAAATCCATACCATTCATGTAATAGGTAGAGGAAAATAAATTGATCAAAATAATGGATTTCACTCATGATCGAGAACACAATTTCATAACATCATTACTTCCATAACCTACAATATTTACCCCTCAAAAAATTGAATAAAATCATTCTGAATGGTTATGTTTTATTTATGACAAAAATCTTATCAATGAACATAAATGTGACAAATATAATTTTTTCTAAGTTAAAGGTATCAATGAAGAGGAAGTCAATTATGAGGTAGCATGTGAGGGTATGGAAGGACCAGACAAAGAATCTAAAAAATTAAACTCTAATATCTCATGTCATGCCATTTCAAGTATAAGTACTCATTAAAATTTCAAGGTGGTGTGATTCCTCAAGAAATAAAAGGTGATAATGCTTATTGACTTAGGAAGTACACATAACTTCATCAATAATAAGCTAGATACTTGATTGAATTGTTTTATTTATCTAGCTCCAAAATTTCAAGTCATGATTGGAAATGGTGGAATAATCAACTATTCTATAGAATTATATATTATTAATATTACCATGGGTGATTTCTTACTTAATTTTTATATGTTTATGATTCCTATTGGGTTGGGTTGACATTATTTTGGGATTACAATGGCTCACGACTTTGGGCACAATAAATATGGATTTTTAGGAACTGTTCATGCACTTTAATTTTGAAGGTAGGATGTTTGAACTATAAGGATTATGGGTAACCTCTACCCAATTAGTTATTTCACATAAAATGATAAAAAATATTAAAAAATGGAAGAAGGAATTTTAGTATAGTTGTTTTATTTAAAAGTTAATCTAAAACACGTGTCTACACATACCTATTTACATATTTGTTTTGATGACCATCTAATAGTTTTTGGTAGAATTCCAAAATTCATACCACCAAATAGATAACATGATCATTCCATAGTACTGATTTCATGTATCACACCATTGAACATCAAACCATACAAGTATCCATATTCCCATAAAAAGTGAAATTGAAAAAATGGTACATGAAGTGTTGGAGTTAGATATTATCTGACATATCCAAAGTGAATATTCTTCCCAAATAGTCATGGTGTAGAATAAAGATGACACTTGGAAGATGTGCCCTAAATATAGAGAACTCAATAATTACACCATCAAATATAAGTTCCCTATCCCAATCATTAATTATTTGTTAGATGAATTACATGGTGTTATTTATTTTACCAAACTAGATCTTTGTTTTGGGTATCATCAAATTTAGATCAAAGATGAGGATATACATAAAATAACATCCAAAACTCATGAAAGACATTATGAGTTTATGGTCATGCCTTTTGGTCTCATAAATTAACCATCTAAATTTCATAGTTTTATGAATACTATTTTTATGCCTTTTTTAAAGAAGTTTGTGTTGGTGTTTTTTGATGACATATTAATATACAAAAAAACTTAGGAATAAAATTTGAATCATTTAAAATAATTAATTTTAATTTTAGAACAACATCAACCTTATGCATAACCTTCTAAAGTTTATTTTTGCATCTATGATGTGGAGTAATTGGGTCATATTATTTCACATGAAGGATTAAAACTAGCCCCTATGATGGAGTGGTAAGTTCCTAATACCCTCAAGAACCTTTGTATATTTTTGGGAATAAAAATCTAATATCATATATTTTTGAAAAATTATGGTAGCATAGTAGCCCATTGATAGACTTTTTGAATAAATATTCCTTCCATTGGACTAAACCACCTAATAAGACATTTGAGTAGCTAAAATAAGCTATTTAAACCACTCTACTTTTTTTTACCCTTAATTTTTCCAAAAAGTTTTTTGAGGAATATAATGCATAAGGATATGGAATTGGAACAATACACATGAAATAAGAAAGACCTTATACATTTGAGAGTTATCAACTCAAGGTAAGAAAATAAATCAAGCAATATATAAGAAAGCGTTGATGTCTATTTGTCATGTAGTCAATAATTGGAGACATTATCTAATGGATTGTCACTTTAAAGAAAAGATTAATCATGATAGTCTAAAATAGTTTTTGGAACATTGATTGTCATAATAAGATAAAAACAAATGGGTGACTAAAATTTTGGGTTATGACTTTTAAATAGTATACAAAAAGGAAAAGAGAATGCAGTATAAGATGCACTTTCTAAGAGGGATAGATCAGTTGAGTCACTATTATGTGTAATGATCATTTGAAGAGCATATTGGTTATAATAAGTAAAATCATAATGAGAGAATGATAGAGATGCATAGGTCTTGATTCAAAATATTTACCATGTTTTTGATGTTTCTAGCAAATTTTAGTGGAAAGGAAACACATTATGGTATAAAGATAGATTGTACCTATGTAAGAATTTTGTCCTCAAACACAAGATCAGTTAGGAGCTTCATGCATCTCCAATAGGGGGAATTCATGGATCTCAAATGCATATCACCGCATCAAGTGATATTTATTTGGGGATGGACTCAAGGGGGATGTACAATTGTTATTGGTAGAATGCCTATTTTTTCAATATAACAAAGGGAAAATAATTAAAACACTAGGACTTTTGCAACCATTATCCATCCCTAGCTAGCAGTAGGAGGAGGTTTCTATGTATTTTATTATAGGGTTACCATGATCTAAAATTTAAAATGTCATCATGGTACATTTGGATAGGCTCAAAAAATATGCTCATTTTTTTCATTATCATAATTGTTTTTAGATAGTACAATATATATTGATTTTATCAATACATTTCAAAAAAATTATGGTACTCCTAAAATCATTGAAGTGATTATGATCCTATATTCACTAGAAACTTTTGGACTAATTTATTTAAAATATTGGGTACCCAATTGGATCGTATATTTTCTTGTCATCCTAAATATAATGAGAAAACATAGGATATCAATAAATTCCTATAAGTTTATCATCATTTTTTTTGTATCAGATACATAGGAACAATGGGTCCATTAGCTACCAATAGTAGAATGGTGGTGCAACACTTTTTTTCATACCTCTTATAAAATGTCTCACTTTATGGAGCTATATGGATATCAAACCCCATCCATCACATCATATTTGAAGGTGAAACCTAAGGTTAAAGTTATTTATGAACACATTCAACATCAACATGAGGTACTTGCTAGTTTAAGGGATAATTTAGCAATAACACAAAATAAAATGAAGTATCAAGTTGATTAATGCTATAGTGAGAGGCATTTTGATATCAATGATTGGGTCTTGTGTGATTTCATCCATATAATAATATGTATTTGAATTAATAATAAAATGATAATAAACTTTCTCATAATTCTTATTAACCTTATCAAATCTTAAATAAAATTAGTAATGTGTGATATAAGTTGTTACCCCAATCCATTCATACATAATGTATGCCATGTATCTTTCTTGAAGAAGGTCATTGAATAGTTATTTTATACCTAGACTAAGTTACTTGAATTGGATGATGAATTCTAAATCATGTTACAACCTAAAGAGATCCTTCACACATGCATAAAAAGGCTACGAACAAGAGATATTAAATAGTATTTGATTAAGTGGAATCTTCTAAATCATGATGATATAACATGGGAGGATGAATCTTTCTTGAAATATCATATATAATTGATCCAACATTAAGGACAATGTTGCGTTAAAGGGGAGGTCATGATATTCCCTTAACCTACAGTGCATCTATATGTCTATCTAGCTTATGGCTTACATACCTCTCATATTATATTATTTAATTTATCTACGTTTTTGGTATGGTCAACCTATATAATAACCATTGATAAGTAGATTATATATATGGGATGATATTATGAATTCTGATCTTATTGTATTTTTATAAGGGTTTCCCCCTCAAAGTGATTGGTCATTAATATCAATTACTCCTACCTTTTTAAAATATTATTTTGAATGTGATTATTTTTCTCTTTATTATTAGATATATTCCTTTGTTTTGAATGTCTAATTAATTTCATTATAGTAATTTGAGATGATCAACTTGAACTTGTTACATTTTTATTTTATCTTAAAATTTTAGTTTGAAAAATTAATTTTTGTAAATTAAGCCAAGTATGCTCAAAACATAATTCTTCACTTAAATATCTAAAATAAAAGTCCAAATTGAATCATTTTCAATTGGGAGACAAGCTTCCCATAAAAAATTCTTATCCTTTAATTGATGGTACACTTTATTGACTATATTAGTGGTAATAATTTTATACTCAACTCATACTAATCATAATTATTATTCTAAAATTAATGTCAATATCCCCATAATATCCATTGAAAACTCAAAAATCATATTTTACAATATATTCACATTACTATTATTATATAATTCAATGAAAATTAAGATGAAAATCCTCAATTATTGGTTACACTTATGGTGTTAAAACCACAGTTTTATGTTAAACAAAAATTTATTAGGTAATGTATTTAAATGATCAAAAATAAAACTCAATATACATCTATAATATTACGATAAGTACATAGCTTGTTCTTTTAGGAAAAATATTATTTTCACATGGATCCTACACATGTTTGATTAGTAAGTTGATCTAGTGAAATAATGGGTACATCCTCAATGTGTGGCACCTTGGATCCTTAGAATAAACCTTTATATAAGGATATATCTTGCCTAAACTAAGTGCACCTAATGTATATTCAGTTTATAGGCCTAAAATAGTACTTAACATGAACTATTTATAGCCTTAACTAAGTATTTCATCATTGAAAGGGATAAAATTAACTAAAAATGCAAAGTGGTGATGAACCAAATCTTATAAAACTCCTTAAATTTATTGAATATCATAATAAACCCTTAGAAAATATAGACACTCACATAAATCCCACATAGACATTACCTAATGGTATAATGAAAGATATAACATATGTAAGAGGGATTAAATGTCTATAATTTACCTTATAATAGGTCAAAAGAGACATGTAATCTATAAGACATAGAAACACCTAAAACATAGAGGTATACATAATATAATAGCAAATGAGAGAATCAATATAAGTTTTTATTGATTTCAAGGCCAAAAACATGTTTACAATCTTCAAGAAAACTAAATTTTGCTATAAAACGTAGAAGGCACATTTTCAAATCATTTTACAGTAATATATAGAGAGTAAGATTGAGAGAGAAAATAATACAATAACTTCCTCAACTACCTCCATTAATTAAGGCAT
Organism: Torreya grandis; assembly: GCA_037957365.1. Classification (NCBI taxonomy): domain Eukaryota; kingdom Viridiplantae; phylum Streptophyta; class Pinopsida; order Cupressales; family Taxaceae; genus Torreya; species Torreya grandis. Next base: position 1,472,100 of record JARHVA010004359.1, on the reverse strand, counting down.
GCATAAGTAAAGGATACCAATAAGTTTAATATAATAACTCCTTTAATACCTTTGACTTGTTCCATGTAGACTTGGTTGGTTTCTTGGTGTAGTGTAGGATCAACCATCTTATCTTCACTCATTTGATCACTTAGAATATTTAACTTTGATTCTACTTGATTTATGACTTGGTATTATTGATTGAAAAACTCCTAGAAAATATCTAAACTCACCACTTTCCACTTAAACATGTGATGTTTGGAGAGAAGGTAGTTAATCTTGACTTGTTCTCATTGCTTAGATTCCTTTCTAAGTATCTTGTAACAAAATAGGTCTCAAACTAACATAACTCACCCATTTAGATCTTTTATGAATGTTTATCATACATTCCAATCACCTTGGGGAGGTTTCACTTCTTTAGGAGCATGTTTCCAACTAGTTTCCATATTTTATTCACCCTTTTAAGTAACTTGAACCTTCCATTAGTTTGAATAAAACTTATTTCATTCCTTAAAGAACTATTTAAGGTTTTTTAATGCCTTTTGGATGTTTTATAAGGTTAAAGAGACTTACATTTCAATATTTGAGGTCTCAAATTCTTAATTTATGCTACTAAGAGGGTTTTTCCAATAGTTTTATTGGTCAAGAGTAGGTTGGGAACATGTTTCATATGAGTAACATCTTCAATACCCTACATTCCAACCTAATATCCTACCTCATACCCTATAATTTTACATTTAATCATCTCAAAAAAGGACTATAAAGATGGGTTTCATCATTATTGAGTAGAATATTCAACATTTAATCCCTTACTCTATATAAAAACATGCTTGAAATCATTATTTTATACCTTATAAACCTACAACCTCTTATCTTTGTTCTTATAAGCCTACAGACTTGCTTTAAAAACCTTTTCATTATTTTTAGCCATTTTTAGATTCAATCCCATCTTAAAAAGGTTTATGAGGATCTCACATGCATATATTAAGAAAGAAATAGCTTCCTCAATCAATTAAGTCTATATGAGCTCTAAAATTCTATCTTAACATTACAATATCATGAAACCTTAAAAAATTTGTGGAAAACCTATTGATGTTCTTAATTGATGTTTGAAACCTCTATTTTTTTATCTTATATACATGTAACCTCATGTTTATTTCCTCAAATTTTGTACATAGAATTTTAAACCTTTTTAAAGACTCTATTCTTGACATTACATACCCTATAAGAACCTTGGAAACTTCCGTATAGACCTATAAATTTGTTATTACCTTTATTTTATGATTTTATGATGTATTCAACCTTGTTTTTTTACTACTCAAGCCTTCAAACTATCAACATGCACTATCATGTGTTTAGGGTTTTACTAGTCTTTGAAACTATTTATTCGATTAGAATAGTTTCTCAGGAGATCTATGTGTTTTCCTCATTCTAATAAAGTATAAATACCACTAAGAGATGTGTTGAATCTTACTAAGATCCATACAAAACTTTCCACATACCATATAGGAGATAAAAATGAAATGATGTCAACTGGTTTTCTTGTAAAACCCTTGCAAACATATTCTTTTTGTCTAAGAGTTTTCTTATAACCTCATTTTATTTTCTTGAAAGATAATATCCTATAATTGATAGTCTTTGGGACCCTTTTGATATTTTCAACCCCTATTTCTTATCTATATCCTTGAAATTACTTTGAAAATCTTCCACAAACCTACAAATCTAGTTTTTGGCTTGTTATATAGCTTATAAACCTTATTTTATTATGTTATGTAGATTTTATATTTGAAACTCTATTTTTATATTCCTTAGACTCTCTTAAACCTCCTCTACCCTTTTTTCTCTCTCTTCAGATCTTGATAGGGTTCTACAGACCTCCTATAGACCTATAGTTTAATTCTTATCATAAAAAATCTATTTTGACATTACATACTTATTTAAAACATTGGAAACATGTTTTAAACCTATGATATTTCACCTTACAAACCTTTATAACTTATTTAGACACTAAGATCTACTTTCACTATGTCTCATGTTTAATATCTCATAGAAAAGCATTGTTTACCCTCGTGATGTATGACTTGAAAAATTGCTTACAAATTTTTCATAGAAACTTGATCAATCAAGAACAAATTTTATGCCTTAAAAATGTTAATAGATTCATATCCATGCATGGAGACTTGTATGAATACTTATATGGTACTTTTGGATGCAAGAGAGAGTAAAACTTTTAGAAACCTTCCTAAAACCTACATTGAAACACCTTAGAAACAATGGAAACTTCCTTAATTTTCCTAAATGATCATGGTTTTGACTAAGCTTTTCCATGTTTGAAGTTTTAAAGAGTCCAAAAAGAGGTATAGAGAAGAGATTAAAAAGTTAATGATAATCTTTGAATAAGATGTATGGACATTTAGGGTTTTTTAAGGAGTTTAAAACCTAAGGATGACCTTTGTGCCCATTTTGGAATGGTTCAACCCTTTTCATGACCTAATGACTTGATTTACACCCCATTTTGATACATTTTCATATTAAAAATTAACTTTTATGCCTTTTTTCATTAAATAGGTCTTGACAAGAGCTAATATGACTACATGATCTAAATATGCTTATTAGGCCTTAATTAAACATGTAAATGTATGGGAAAATTTGAATAATTCATGAAATACCTAATTTTTGTTTATGTTGATCCACATGAAGATACTACTAGCTCTTGATCAGCTAGTCTTGGCCTGAAAATTTAGTTTATAGAATGTGACATGATGTAGAGATCAAGGAGACTTGAAAAGTCAACACATACTACTATTGATTTTATACTATAAAAATTGAGTATAGTTGATTTTCACTACCATCCATGATTTATTTTGTATTCAACACATGATTTTTGAGAAAGGATTTATTCAAACCCAACCCATAATGTTTTGGGGTGATAATCAAAGTGTTATCCACATCTATGTAACCTATCAGAGGATAAATGAAAAAAACACGTTGATATTCATATGCATTATATCCTACAACTAATACAAGATAAATTTGTTCATCTTAACTATTTTCAAACAGATGATCAAGTTGTAGACATATTCACAAATCCATTTTTTGATACTCAATTGGTTAAACTCATGAAACTTATGGGAGTGAAGGAACATGGAATCAACATGGGTATTTTAGTGATTCCTTGGTCATCCCCTTTACCAAAGTAATTTTTAAGGCATATGTAAGTATATTTTAAAAATACATGCTTTTTTTATTGTATAAGATGCACTTGTAATATTAATTTGTAATATAATTTTTGAATAATCGCTAATTTTGGCACACTCATCTATAACTCATTATTAGATAATAATATAAATTAATTAATTACTTAATTTACTTTTGCTAATAATATGTAAATCTTATCTGTAGTAAGACTTGATCTATAATTAACGAATCTCTAAAACCTTGAACCTAACTTTATCCTCATTTCCTATCTATTTAAGAGCATAAGGTGTTAGTGGGTGATGTATGTTATGTATGAGAGTTATGTTATTTTGAATTAAAAATTTAGGCTAGAGATCTTAACCTAAAAGTTTACTCGTACTACATGACATAAATTTGTGTATTGTATTTATTTAAAATTTCATTATATTTATATATTGTATGTATTTTGGGTGTGTCTTATGGAATCTAAAACACTTTTGTAACTATATTAGTAATTTAATAATATATTTGATGTTCCTTCTTCCCTTGATTTGATTTTGTTCCTTATATTTTACATCAGCATTATTCTATTTGTTTGGTTTACATTGTTTTCTATGTTTCGGTAACATTTTCCCCTTTGATTTTTAATCCCATTCTAAACCCTTGCATAAATATTTTAATGATGATAGATTATCTATTGAAACATTCAATACTAGCATACATTGAGTTCTAAGATAAGTTCTAGGTTTTTGGGAACTATCCTCCACTTCTTATTTGATTGTGCCTTACTTGTTTCTTCTTATTTAAACTTGTTAGCTCACCTATTTTTATTTTTATTTTAGATTATGCCCTTTTTCTTCAATTTTGGTTTGATTGAGTTTTAATTTATTTTTATTACATATGATCATTGGTTTTTTTTTATTTTAACACTTTTATTAAATTATATAATTCAAAACTATTTGAAAATATAAAAATAGAAAAAATAATTATCAATGGATATATATACTACTTATATACATAAGTCACAGGTTTTTAACATTCATGTTTTATGCACATGTTTTTAATGGTATTATTTGAGTATTTGAGATACATGTTATACAAATTCTATATTATTATGAACTACTAGATGTTATAGGATTGTTGTCTCACTCACACCCTTGTGGGTATGATGACATTGGTGGTATGCCCTACTTTTCGGGCATCTCTATACAATTTTTTTATGCTGGTATATTTTTGGATTTCCATTTATCTTATTTATATATTTTAATTTACTTATATAATATATGTATAGTACCTAAATCACCCATGTTAAATTGATATATACATTGAATGATTTCATTTTTAACATAGTTATATTGTGATTGTTACATTCTTGATTGTATGTGTGTGTGGGTATGTCTATGTTGGTTGATTAATTATAGGATTATGATTTTTTAGGTTGTTATTTATGTATTTTTATGTACTTATCCATTTATGATCATATTATTTTCATTTCTTGTGAGTTTATATTTTAAAATCGAGTATTAGACACTTGGAAATGTCAATATTGACCTATATTCAATATGCATGACTTGTGTGCACTCATATAGAACTTACATGCCATTTTATCACATCTATATGCTTTATATGGGTATTAGTTTATAAGTTATTTATTATTCACCTATATTAATTCTATAGTCTATGTCTAACTAGTTTAAAATCATACTTAAATTATCTTTAAATCATCATATCAATATTTTTGTCTTTTATACAACTTCATCAAAATCATATGCCTATAAATTCTAGTCTTTCCAAATTCTATTGAACTCATCCTAGTGCTAAGAAAATGTCATTTTACATATTCAAATAATCTTAATGATTTTTACCCTATATATTTCATGTTTTTTAATAGAAAATATGTAGAGTCCCATAAAAATACACAATAGGTACAATCATATTCATTATATAATTAACATCTATCACTCACAATAAATCACTTGCACAATTAAGTTTACTACCCTATTATATTCATTTTATATATTAGTGACAAGGAGTAGGTACTAGAAATGTATAAATAACCCCTAACCAAGTAAAATTTCCATTTTTCCAAGTTTCAAAAACTATATCATAGGTTACATTCATTAAAGGATAACTTTTACACACATACACCTAACAAGGATAACTACATGAATTTTTAATTTCTTCTTCATAGTATTAGATATTTAGGAATTTATTATCTATTAATTATGGAATGGTTTTAATCATCTCCACCCACTGTTCTTCTACTCTTTTATGTAAAAACCTAGTGTCAAAAGCGGACATAAGGTTTCAAATAGAATCAGACATGTTTTTATAATTTTGTGCACATTTATCCCTTGATATCATACCTAAAGATAAATACAATCTGACACAACATATTCTACTATATAAAATAAGTAAAATCTACTATGATAAATATGATAAGATAGTAATGATAACATTTGTCAATACCATCTATCCAAGAGAATTTAGATACCCAAAGCCTAATCTAAACAACTATTAATCTAGTTTATTACCATTTATTATTCCTACATCTTGTCTAATACTTGTACAATACAATACACTAATTATATTTTTACCTTAGGTAATTTTTAATTATATCATGTGTAATTAGTCAAATCAGATTCTACCTTTTACATTATTATTCATGCATATTTCATATAATTTGAATTAGTTCAAATTTATGTATTACGAGACCATGTTAATCTAAAATAAGGTAAAACATATTGGTGATCCCATTTATATAATGGTCCCATCAAACCCTAAGTTTCTTTAGATTTTTCTTCTTCTTTATAGAATTTCATATTTTTGTTTATATATCTAATTTGTAGACATGATTATTTAGTTTCTCTTATTAAAAAATTACATATGGATATAATGTATGCACATATTTTTTATTTTAAAAATCAATTTATGATTTTAATCATTACATATTTATTTCTTTTCATATGAAAAATATTTAATAAATATTTAATTCCATTTATCGAATATTTGTGGACTAATAAGGCAAAAAATAATAATGAACAATATTTAGCCTTCATTAATTTATATTTAACATGAGTTAATTCATATTACCATTAGGCTCCAAATGTCATGCATGAATCCTTTTATTTATCATTACCATAAACCTTAAGGTTGTAACAACTACCATCATACTCCCATTATTCACCTGAGTCTTATATTGGAATCTTTATTCCACATTATCACTTCTAGAAGTGCTAGGATTCCCCATCATACATGAAAAAAAGGAGTTAGTCAACATGATACTCCTCATCCCCATCCTACTCCTAAGATGCCATAAAATAAAACCAAAGGGTATGATATCATTGATAAAATAAAAAGAATACCCATGCTGAGATTTCTATATTTGATTCAATAAAGAGATCACCTTGTTACAAAGACATCTTGTATGAAGCATTGTGTTAGATAACACTTCCAAGTGATATATAACCTACATAATTTTCCTATGTTAATTTAAATATAAAAAATAAATAATTTACTTTTAAAACTAATACTTACCCATGAAACACACAATACAAAAACATAATCCATTGTTTATTTAGGTACAAATTAAAAGTATAGTCAAACAAATGTTAATAGATAATGGATTAGGAATGGAAATTTACAATGTAGATTTCTTGTAACAATTTGTTGTTTATTTGGATACTTTTTAAAAATTATATCAAAGGATAAGAATATTTAATAGCATTTGACATCATATAATTTGATCAATATGATTAAATGTGAAAGTAGGGCCCATTACATCATCTACCCTATTTTACATAATGCCTAGTCAAAAACTTTATAATTTAAATTTGGGTAAAGCTTGGATACATAATATGAAAGTAGTACCATCTACACTACATAATTTTATGAATTAAACACATAATGGATATTTTTATACTTTCCTTATAGACAATTATCCCTTCAGATATTGTAAAATGGTGAAATCTAATAATGAGGTGTATTCATAATCATATTTTATTCATTATCATATAGTGCCTCCATCATAACATATCTCATTAGAAAAAAACATATATTTTATGTTGAATAATTAATTAAATTAAATGAAAACGAATTATTTATGACCACTAATGAATAAGAAAAGAAATAACCACAAGCTAATGTCATGAAAAATGACACAATTAATTATCTTTCCTTATTGATAAATTTAGAAGATCCAAATTATGTAGTCACATATTGATATGATATTGATGATGATGGTATGAATTAAAATATAGATGAACATTTTTTAAACCTAAATTTAAATCTTAATTATGTATACAAGTACTTGTTTCAAAATATGTTTATAGCTATAGGTCCAAGAGAGTGTTGGGATAATTCATATCCAAAGAGAATCGATAATTAAAAGGTTCCAACTCAAGAACCATCTAAAGGGGTAAAGGAAATAAAAAAAATAGATAATCAACATAATCAAAATGCAATTTTTTTTTCAATGTTATTTCACACCATGATTCTCATAAGCTAAAATTACCATCATGGCAAACCTTTGTAAAAGTAAAGCATAAATCAAGAACAATAATAATTATATGTTTAGAAAAATTCAATGAAAATGTGGAGTTCCTAGAAAAAAAAACTTGAAAAAAATTATGAGTAATAAGGATTTATAATAAACAAAGCATCATATTAAACAAATTACTTGATAAAAACTTGATTTCATTACCATCTACCAGACATAGAGCTATGAGATGTCTATCACATTAGGAAGGAAAATTACATTATGATTACCATAGAATCACTAGGAGAGAAACAACTAACTAAAAAAAATTAAACAAATAAAGTAATATAATTAATGGATCATCAAAATCATTCAATTATATCAATAATTTTCATTAGTAATTTATAACCAAGTTTAGTACACAAATATAATACATATAATTCATAAGCACCCATGACAATAATTCTTGACTATTACAACATTTATTGAGGTTACTTATCAAATATAGAATCATGTTCATGAATAATAACATTTAAATATGCGTATAATTACATTATTATGAAACTGATAAAGTACAACATAGTCTATATTAAGGAAAGTCCCATAACTTGTTCTAGTAGGAAACATAATGTGTAACATGGATATTTCACCTGTTTGATTAGTAAGTTGATCTAGTGAAAAAAAGAGAACATCCCAAATTTTTGGGACCTTGGATCCTTTGGATGAACCTCTAGAAAAGGTGAGTTCCTGCCTAAATTGAGTGCACCTAATGTATAATTAGTTTACATGCCTAGAACACTACTTAATAGGGACTATTTAAAACTTTAACTAGGTATTTCATCATGAAAAGGGATATAATTACCTAAAAATTAAAATTGGTGATGCACCAAAGCTTATAGAACTCCTTAAATTGTTTGAATATCAAAATAATCCCTAAAAAAGATAGAAACTCAAAAACTCCCACATAGACATTGCTTAAAGGTACAATGAAAGAGATAAAAACTATAAAAGGGGTGAAATGTATAAATTTCACCTTGAAATGGGTTAAAAGATAATTCAAATCCATAAGACACACCTTAAACTCAAATATATACATAATATAATAGAAAATGAGAGAGTAAATATCATTTAGTTATTGATTTCAAGTCTAAAAACATGTGTATAATCTTGAAGAAAGCTATTTTTTTACTATAAAAAAGTAGAGGGTCCATTTTCAAATCATTTACAATTATATATAGTGGTTAAAAGTGAGTGACATAATAAGATACAATAACTTCCTCAACTACCTCCATTTTTCCAGGCATGTGTAAGGAAAGGAGATTGAGAAGTTGAATACTTTAACTCCTTCAATACCTTGGACTTATTTCATGTAGACTTATTTAGTTTTTTGGCATAATGGAGGATAAACCATCATGTATTCACTCCATTATATAACTTGTAATTGTTATCTTTGATGCTCATTGGTTGATGACCTTGTCTTCTTGTTTGAGAAACTCCTAGGAAAGATCTAAACTCGCCACTTCTCTCTTAAATATGAGATGATTAGAGACAAGGTAGTTAATCTTGAATTTTTATCACTGCTTATATTCTTTACTAATTAAAATACACCAAAATAGGTCTAAAAATTACATAACTCACCCACTCAGAGCCTTTGCACATGTTTCTCATGAATTCCAATCACCTTGAGGAGGTTACACTTCTTTAGAAGCATATTTTTGACTAGTTTCCATATTTTATTTACCCTATCAAGCAACTTGAACCATCCATTAGTCTGAAGAAAACCTATTTCAATCCTTAGAGACCTATTTAGGGTGATTTAATTCTTTTTGGATGCTTGAAAAGGTTTAAAAGACTTGCATTTCTTTGTTTGAGGTCTCAAATGCTTAACATTTGCTACTAAAAGGGTGTTTCTGATAGTTTTATTGATCAAAAGTAAGTTGGGAACATGTTTCTTATGAGTAACATATTCAATGCCCTAAATTATATCATACTCACCTACTAAATACCCTACAAATTTATTGTTTATCATCTCAAACAAGGACTATAAATATGTGTTTATTCATTATTTGGTAGAAGATTCAACAGTTTATCCCTTACTCTATATAGAAACATGCTTGAAAACCTTTTTTATACCTTACAAACTTGAAATCACATGTATTTAATCTTATAAACATGAAAAAATTATTAAAAAATCTTTGCATTATTATTATTATTATTGTTGTTGTTGTTGTTGTTGTTGTTGTTGTTGTTATCCATTTTTAGTTTCAAGTACATCCTTAGAAGGCCTATGAGGCTATCACAAGTATGTCTTAAGAAGGAAATAACTTACTCTATCAGCTAGGTCTATATGATGTATAAAACCATGTTTAACATTATAATATAATGGAAATCTTGGAAAATTTTTGGTATACATGTTTATGTCTTAGGTGATTCTTGAAACCTTTGTTTTTTTATCTTATAGGCTTGTAACATCATGTTTCTTGCCTCAAATTTTGTACATAGACCTATAAACATGCTTAAAGACACTGTTATACCATTATAGACACTATAATAACCTTGGAAAAGTGCATATATGACTATAAATTTTATATTACATTTTTTTGATAATTTGAGGAAGTATGCAACCTTATTTATTACTTGTTCAAGCCTTAAAACTATCAAAATACACTATCACAGGTTTAGGGTTTTATTAGTATTTAACTACCTATAGAGTTTGAAAGGTTTATCAAGAGACATGCATGCTTTACTCATTCTTATGGAGTAAAAATAACACTAAGAGTTATGTTAACACTTACTAAGATCCCTCCAAAACTTTCATATACCATACGTGAGGATAAAAATCAAAGAGCATCAATTAATTTTCTTAAAAACCCCTGTAAACATAGTATTTTGACCTAAAATTTTGCTTACAATCTCATTTTATTTTATTTATGGATTGAATATAATAATTTATAGTATTTATGACCCTTTTGATATTTTTAAATCCTATTTATTGTTATAAATACCTGATAGGACCCTACAAACCTTCCATAGACTTGCAAATATGGTTTTTGGCTTGTTATTTAGATTATAAACTTCATTTTATTATGATATGTACATGTGGGTTTTGAAACTCTATTTTAATATTCCTTATACTTTTTAAACCCTCCTAACCCCTTATTTATTTCTCTTTAGATCTTGATAGGGCTCTAAAGACCTCCTACAAACATGCAATCTAATTTTTATCATGAAAATTCTATTTTGACATTATAAAATTCTTGAGAACCTTCGAAACATGTTTGAAACCTCTAAAACTTCACCTTATATACCTTGTAGCCCTATTTAGACACTCATATCTGATTTCATTATATTTCATGCTCAATATCTCATAGAAAACCATTGTTCAACCTCATGTTGTATGACTTGGAAACTTTCTTGCAACCTTTACATGGAAACTTGAGTAGTCAAGAAAAATGTTGTGCCTTAAACATGTCAATGGATTCATATCCATGCTTGGAGACCTATATTATGCCTGATATGGTACTTTTAGATTCAAGAGAGAGTAAAATGTTGAGAAACCCTCCTAAAACCTACAGTGAAATGCCTTAAAAAATGGAGACTACCTTGATTTTCCTGAAAGAATACTTAGGAAGGTGAAATAGGTTTGATCATGGTCTTGAGTGAGTTTTTTCACCTTGGAAGTTTGAAGTAATCCATAAAGAAACATAAAAATAGGAAAAATAAAGGTAATGATACTATTTGAATAATAATTATGGACTTTAAGGGTTTGTGAAAGAGTTTATAAGCTATGGATGACCTTTATGTACCTTTTGGAATGATTCAACCCTTTCCATGACTGAATGAGTTGATTTAGGTCCCTTTTTGATTTATTTTCAAATTGAAAAGAAAATTTTATTCCTTTATCCATTTAATAGACCTTGAAAATATATAATATGACCTCATGACCTCAATATGATTATTATGTCTTAACAAAACATGCAAATGTATGGGAAACCCTAATTAATTCATGAAATACCTAATTTTGGTCTATTATGATCCATGTGATGGTACTACTAGATATTTTTCAATTGGTCTTGTTTTATAAGTCCACTTTATATCATTTGAGGTGATGTATATATCAAAGAGACATTAGAATTCAACATTTTGGCTATCTTCATGGTTTCTTAATTGCTAATCAAGGATGTGATAGCCTTGTGCATTCCCATTGGGCATAGGAGTCACTAAAAGCCTTGAAAATAACTCAATATGAAATTACAACCATGACTATAACATGTTTGACTTGCCTTTATATAAATTTAATAAGCCTCAAAACACATAACAATAAATCAAAAACAAAAAAACAATGTGCAAGCAACACTTGGGGGAATGAAGATCAACTACACTACTATTTAGAAGATAGGTAAATGACCTCAAACATAGGGTTTGAGGTGTATCACATTGACTAGTATGGGTAGTGATTCCCCATTCATCCTTGAGATTTGGAATAGATTTAATTTATTTTAGTTGGTGATAATATATGGGCCACTCCAAATGGCATCAAATTTTGTACGTTTTCTAGATTTTGTTCTATTTTCATCCCACTTTAAAACCAAATCTCCTTCCTTGATGGTTATAATAGTATATTTATTGTAAAAATTTATATTTACTTATGCTTTATCATATTTAAGAGTATGAGTTACTTGGATTATTACCTCTTCTCTCTCTATCAACTTAGCCAATCTTACTATCATTCCATAATTCTCTAGCATCTCTAGTTGTTGTGCAATCTCAAGAGTAGGAAACTCAAATGACAAGTTAAATTTTGCCTCTCCCATATACTAGAATGAAAGGAGAGTTACCAATGTCTCTCTTAGGTGTGATTATATCATCCCAAAGGGTTATTTTTATTTTAGTATGCCAATCTCTCTAATTATCCTACATTTCCCTTTTAATTATCCTTATTAGGTTCTTATTTGTAGACTCAACTAAACCTTTATCTTAAGGGTAATAGTTTAAAGAAGTTTTGAGATATATCCCATGCTTAAATCCTAATTCAATAATTTTATTGATTATAAAGGATTTAACATTGTCAAAAAAAAAGAAAATAAGACACCAAACCTTGTAATTATCCCTTCAAAGAAATATAGTATGGAAGCCTCAGTAGCCTCCATCAATGAAACTATGTCATCCCATCTAGTGAAGAAGTTTGTGGCTTCCAAAACCCATTTATGAGCAACACTAGATGATGGATTAATCATACTAATGAAGTTTATTTCCCATTGAACAAAGGGCTAATCTATTTTAATAAGGTGAAGAGGAAGAGAAACTAACCTTTGATTTCCTATAAAGTAGGTACACTTATTACATTTTATAACCCATTTTTTATCATATTTAAATAAATCAGGCTAGTAATAACCATCTCTAATGATTTTATTAGCAGTAGTCCTTGGTGAGAAATGAACTCCTCATATGCCATCATAGAGCTATTTAATCACTCTAGCAACCTGGTTATGCTCAATACACCTTAATATAATTCCATTCATGACATTTATAAATAAAAATACATCAAGGATAAAGGGAATGGATTCTAACCTAAAATACCTCCTCTTTCCCTTTTTAATGCCTTGAGGATACTCACCTATTTATAAGAAAGTGATCATATCTCAAGTCCATCTATTTGGAGGATGAAGAGAAGATGATTTTTATTCTTGTAACATATAGATGGTATTCTTATAAAATTTAAAATATATTATAATTCACTCACATAATCATTTTGACCTCACAAGCTTAGTGATATTGAAATGAACATCATACTCTATAACCTTGGTAATCCATACAACTCTCTTCTCATTGACATCCATACTCAAAAGGAATTATTTTACACTTAAAAGAGGTAGCATAAACTAAATTCTATTCTTATAAAGCATGTGCCTAAATTTATTAAGATATATTACAATATCAAGAATTATTTCTCAATAAAACTATACCTCAACTCATAATCCATTAGTACTTGACTAAAAATTGGTTACTCTATTTGATCATTGTTTTGTTGAGTTAGGATAACTTAAATGATCTCACTTCCTCAAAAGGAATAAATAGTGAAGTCTTTGTCATATTTAGGGTTAAAAAGAGTAGGATCATAATAAATGGATTACTTGATACTTTAAAAATTATCCTTACCTTCCTTTGACTAGCTAAAATTAATATTATTTTTTAGCATGGATGTAAGAGGCTTGGCCAAGGTGGAAAAAAATTATATGAATCTCCACACAAAGTTTATTCTTTCTAATAAGCTTTGAAGACCTTTATTATTTATTGGGAGAGAAAGAGGCAAAATTTAATTCACCCTCTCTAAATCAATGGTGAGACCACTTTTTGAGACTATGTGTCCCTATAGTTTGTCTTGATGAATAACAATCACACATTTATTTGGATTTAAAGACACACCAAATTGCCTACATCTGCTGAAGACTTTACTTAAATGATTCAAAATTTCACTTGCATGCATTTAAAAAAATAGTTATGTCATCCAAATAAACCAAAACTATGTCATTAATGAGACCCTTAAATTCCATATGCACTACCATTTAGAAATTTGTGCCAACATTGGTCAACCCAAAGGGCATCTTCCTATAAGCATGGGTTCCCCATTTAGTAGAAAAAATTTGTTTTAAACTAGTTTAATTCTTGAACACGGATTTTATTGTACCCTAAATACACATCTAAGATATAAAATTTCATATCCAACTACCATTTGAAGTATTTTCTCCATGGAGGAGAGAGGATAATGGTCTTTCATGGATGATCTATTTAGATCTCTAAATTTTACACATAATCTAATTTTACAATTCTTATTCCTATCTTGAACTATATTATCCATCCAAAAGAAATGTTTGATTAGGAAAATAATGTTTGCTTCTAAGAGATTGGCTAGTTCATTTTCATCAAGGGTTCAGTCATAGGATTTATTGTACTTTGTGTTTGTCTAATGGGTTTTGCATTAGGATCTAACTCAATGGTATATAAGGATAAACTTGGGTCAAAACCTATAATATGTTCATATCTTAATGTAAATACATCATCATACTCTCTAAAAATCTCAATAAAATCTTATTTTTTAGAATTGATACACACCTTTCCAACTTTTAATAATTTATCATTTGATATAGCTACTTGTTCAAAATATTTTTCTTTGATAGTCATGTTAATATTTTCACCCTTGAGATGATCACCAGTATTAAATATGAACTCTAAGGTGACTAAACCCTTGGGATATTTATTTTTATTTATATGGATGATATGGTCTCCATAAATTTATTTCAACTTAGACTAATTTTATCATTTTTTAATTTGATAGGGTAAAAATGCTTTTTAAATTGAAGCTATGAACTAGGGAGTGAGGGTTTTGACAACTTGACCCACATCTAGGTACAATGATGTAGGGGAATCATATAAGAACCCAAAAAATGATCCATTTTTGTCTTTATAGATTTTAATTAGTGTCTAATAGGTTATAGAGGTCATCAATAGTCCATTTTTAGAGTTTTAGTAGTCTCAAGATGCATAAAATTCAAATTATATGTTTTCCCTCCAAAATGGAAGCTCAAATTTTTATAATTTCTTGGTGAGGCTAGTTGATATATAATTAATGGTAAACATTTTAAATGACCTTTTATGGTCTCATGATGGTATTATAATGAAAATTAAATGTATTTATCAAGTTTGTGTGAGGTGGTAGTCGACTACCTAATGTAGGAGCATTAGGAGAACACCAATGTAAATATGTAAATTAGTTAAATTTTAATGAAGAAGGTCTTAAGGGTCATGTAAAACGTTAATAAAAAGCTTGAAATGCTTGATTTGTCTTATAGTAGGTTATAAGTCTATGAACACAATATAGAATGTATGAATCATTATGGAAGACTATAGAGGGTTTTTCTTATATGGTCCTACAAGGCCTATTAACCTATTTTAAATATACTTTACCTATGAGTAAAGTATAAAATCATATAAGGCCTATCTAGAAGATACTTATCTACGTTGGAGAAGGGATATGAGACTAAAGAAAGTAAATTAGTTAAAAGTTAATAAATACTTGGGTTCATATCCCAAATATAGTCCAAAATATTAAGCTCAAACCTATGATAGAGGAGTTAATAAAGTAAAAAAATATCTATTTAAGCCATATAAGATTTGTAAGAGAGTAAGCAATGGATAAGGAGTGTGAATGGAGGAGGAATAAAGAAAGCCTTTAGGCTTGTATTTTGTATATAATATTGTGTATAATGATTAATAAAAGAGTGTATAAGTTTAAAAGTCCTATAATGATTGGTATTTATCATGAATAAAGTTGAATTACATTCTATTGAGGCAAAATAATGGAGATTAGTTAGGAGTGAAATAAGAGTTTGAAAGAAAGTAACAGTTTTAAAGACAAATTGTAAGTTTCCATGAATATTATCATTATATTCTAACTTCCATATGTTGTTTAAATTATCTTTGAAACTTGAATTTAATTTTAGGATTAACGTTTATTTATTATTACATAATCCATATCCAATAGTCCAAGTCTACAAGTCTATATTTATTTCATTTATGCACACCCAGATAGGGAGATTATATTCTACAAAATTATTGTTCCATGAAGAATAGGATTATCAGTTAAGAGATAATAGAAGAAGGTTAAATTAAAATTAGTTTTTTATATAATTATTTGATCATGTTATTTGTTATAGTGAAATAATTTTGCATTATGGATAGATTAAGATATAAGGTAGACTATATATTCACCTAGGATCAAAATTGAATTATTTAGCATTTAGAGTTATTCAAAAGTGACAGATGTCAAATAAGAATGAAAGATTAGATATAAATATTTGTATATACACCATTGAAGAATCCATTTGGTAGTGTCATTTAATCTTGAAATTCCTTGAGTAATTTGTTATAGATGATAGTTGGATCAAACAAGATTACTATTAATTGATAATTAGCCATGCATAAGTCTTTCACATGGGATAGAATTGTGAAGGTCAGTAATTTAATTATATATTGAGTTGTATCTAACAAAAATGGTTGAAATTTTTATAATTGGTGCATCTATAAATCAAAAATCTAATGAATCCAATTTGAAGTTAATTGGATGAGTGTAAGAAAATATATTTCCAAAATACTGACTATGTATTTAATGTGTAGAAATTTCATATTTCTATAATAGTGAATAGAGGTTCATACAATTTGGTCATGATGATAATGCCAAGGTGTAAGATATGATTCTAATTAAATAATTGAATGATAAGATTTTAGAATTTTCAAGTGTTAATATAAGATATAGAAGTTGGTTCTTCATTTAGATTAGAAACATCATGGGATATTAATGAAACTCTAAATCAAATATCCTAAAGTTCACCTGGGTCTATGAATAACTTGAGGATACTCTCCAATAGATTTTGTATGATTCTTGATCTTAAAAATCCATTAATAGTAATTTTAAGACTCAAAATAGTTTTATTATTGTGGTATGGGGTGATAATGATCTCATTGAATATGGGATTTCTTCACATTCATAGCCCAACTTACAAAATGAAAAAGATTACATGCATCTCAAACCTAGTAGATTTTATTTGTAATGGTATGCAAGAATATAAATATAAATTATGTAGTATGTTGGGGTATGAAATGAAGGAAACTTAGTTTGATTTTTAACTAGACTTATGCATGAAAAGTCTTGGAAAATATTTAGAATGAAGTGAAAATGTTTTCTAATAGGTTTTGAAAATTCTAATGCATATACTTAATAAAATACAAGGGGATTATATTAAGGATTTGAATAAGAAGTCAATTACCATTAAGAATTATAGGCATAAATGAAATCCATTGGTCCTTCAAGACCAATACAATATGATGTTATTTTGTAAAATAAGCATATGAATGGACTATCTATTGGCAATAATGGTTTAAAATATTCTTGATAAGTCAATAAGTGTGTTTTTTTTAGATAAGTCAAGAAATTGTTTTAAGATGGTGTCATCACCACCCCACATAGGTTTTAAAGGTTTCTTGTAAATATTTATCAAGATTTATTTATGAATCTTGTTTTAAGAGTCTTTATGATAAATAGGAGGTTGTTAGTGTGTGAAAATTAAGTTTTTGAGAGGAAGGCCTCTCATGCCATTCTAGTTTGGAGAATGGACGTGTAATCAATGAAAGATGGTGAATAAAAGGACTATGTTCTATGAAATTCTATGTGCATAGTATTCATGTAACTAAGATAGAGCAATGTCTACTTGGTTAATCCATATGGTAAGTGCATGATGGTTTTGCTAATTGATGTTGACTATAAACTAGTTTTTTTCTCTTTCATGAAATAGTGAACCACAAAATGAGTTGGGAGTTGTCACACACGACTAAGAATAAAGATTGCATATTTATAGATTTATGAAAGAAATATTCTAAATAGTAGACCTTATTCATACCTAATTTTATGTGTAATTGATAATAGAATGTGTATTCCATATTTTAGAGAACTTATTATTTACAATAGATATACCAGGTGGTAAGTTTCAATTTGCTTAGTGATCTTCTCAAATGTTAGCATGCAGACAAAAATCCTAAATTGTTTACTATGTCCTTTATATTAAAATTTGTTTTAGAGTAAAAAGTTAATAAAGGAGGATTAGAATAGATTTAAGAGTTTGAAATAAAACTATTATAGGTTAGAGATATTTTTGGTTGGGTGAAACATATACAAACTCTATCTATACCCTATTCTAGTCCTAAAAATACAATTATAAAGATTGAGTCATGATGTGATGAAACTTGTTCTAGATTACAATGAGACTAGAAAATGTCTAAGAGGAGATGTGAAAATTCAATGGAAGTGTTTAATAACTCATTATAGGTTTTTAATACATTGGTAGTTAATAAAAGAGAAAGAAACTATGTTACCCCTATTTACATGTGTGTCAAGACAATAGTGTAAGACTAAGATCTCTCATTAGCACTTGATTTATGGGTTAAAGTAAGGTGATTAGTGAATGGAAAAATTAAAAGGTCCTTAGATAAACTTTTATGAAGTGATTAGACATTTTGAAACTATATATAATGATCACAGTGGATTTTTATGTAGTCTTAGCCAGTGATAGGATATGTGAAACCCTAGAATAGGGGTTGAGTGTTTGAGAGAGTTTCCAGTTGCCAAAATATCCAAAAATTGGTAAATATATTTATTTTAGCCTCATCTAAGATATTATTATGGTTTAAATCTGGTACCCTCAATGTTCTATATGTAAATGAGATTGTATGTTAGAGTGAGGCTTAGAGAAAAACTAAAGGAATAAGGGTGATACAGAAATAGTAAATTTGTCCAAAAGAGGAGGTCAAAAAATGATTGATTCAACTAAATAAGCCTAATGGGTATTTTAAAATGTTAATATTATATATATATATATATATATATATATATATATAAAGTCTATACATATTTTAGAATAAGGATATTTGCTCATATGAAGGGTTAATTGGTGAGATGCTTAAAGAAGGAAGTACAATTTACCTTGGGAGTTATGTAAAAAGGTTTAGGTGATAGTTTTATGGGACAAATGGGTCCATAAATATATATTTATTTTATAGTGAAGGTTATTTATATGCTCTCAACAAGGAATTTTACCCATAAATAGGTCTAGTAAAAGAACAAAGCTAGGAAAGATGCTTGATTGAAGTAAAACAAATCGATAGTTAGATTTGATGGTTTGAGCAGGGATAGGAAAGAGTGTTAAAGAGAAAGGATTAGTTTTATGATATTAAAATCATCATGGAGATTGAATGAACTATTGAGAGACCATATTGGTAGTGAACAAGGAAGAACACATCGTAGAGGTAAAGGTGTGTTTATGAACAAGGATTATTTCAGGTTGTTGAATGTTAATTGAATGGTTTTTTATTAATGGAATCTCATTTGAAACTAGTATATATTTATGAAACATTGTGAAGGTTCATTGTAACCATTTTTTCATGATTATCCTATGGGAATGAGTGAATGAATGAAAAGAGATTTCTTGAATGGAAGGAAAATACATAGTTTGACAAACAAAAAGTGTATTTAGATCTACATCATTTGGTATCAAAGCCAAAAGATTTTTTAGGAAGAGGAAAGACAATATCAAGTAGTCAAGTACATAGTTTATTTTATTTTTCATTTGATGTTTTTATTTGATGTGCTAAAGTGTGCATGAAGGATAAGAGAAGTTGGTAGCATCCCTGTAGCCAAGTGTGGGTTATTGATCAAGAGAGATATTAACAAGCTCAAGTGAAAGAGAGAATAGTCTTATACATAGGATAAGAGGATAAGTCCTAGGTGTGGCTAAGAAGAGACCCAATTGAGGTCAAGAGAAAGAGAAGATAGACCAAGTGAATGGTCAAGATGTGGCAAGAGAGTGAAGGCTTGTCAAAAAGAGGTATAGGTCCAGGTGAGGCCAAGCATTTGATATAAATATTTAAGGAGATGAGCAAAGAGAAAGGTAATAATAAATAGGGAATAGTGGATGAGAGAAGCTACCATAAGAATAAGATGGTGCAAGATGACACCAAGCAAAGAATAGAGATGGAAAGAGAGATGGATGAGATGAGATAGTAGATGGATAGGATGTTGGATATGTTAAAGTAGATAAGTGAAATAGGAATCCCACATTTTGGATGGGTAATGAATAATAATCCATTCAAGTGGTCAATCAAGTTATTGATAAAGAAAAGAAAGGTACAAGCAAAGAGAGAGGAGAGAAAATAAAATAAGTTGTTATGCAAAGAACTAAAAAGAGAAATGAAAATGATTTGGTTGATAGGATAGCATAATGAGGAAGAGGAAGATTAGCACATTGATGTGGATGAAGTGAGTTTGAGTGAAGTAAAAGAGAACAATTACAACCAACCAGATGAAAGGAAAGATCAAAATGAATTGGATTAGTTTGATAGCCTCATAGAAGGCTTGGAAATTGAAATGCAACTAATGGATACAAGTAGTGAAGTTGATTTCAAGTTTGTATATGATATTAATGAGCAAATAGAAGAAAAATTTGTAGTCATAAAAAATTCATTGCAAGGTGAAGTGATAAAGAATGAAGAAGAAGTGCAGGTTGCATTAGTTGAACCTCATATGAATGAGGAAAAAGAGCATGGAGAAGCAATGATAGCAGTAGTATAACAAGTTTAAGATATGGATCCCTATGGAGGCTTAAAATATATTGAGATAAAAATTAGGAAATAATTTTTTTTTTTTTAGGTATGAATATGGAATCAAAAGAAGCTAAATGTACAAGAGTTGTAGTAGTATATTAGAGCATCTATAGCCCACATGACATAGGTAAAGAGAAAGAAAAGAATTCACATGTAATGCAATATGATGAAAGAAAAAAGGAGGTTAAATAGTGTATGATTGAGGCAAGGTTGGGAACAATAAGGAGTAGTTGAAGAATGTAGACACAAGACTAGTAAAGGATGGTCTAATAGAGATGAATTGGAAGAGATGGAAGAAGCAAGAAATCTATTAGAGCTCAATCTCTATCTCCCCTAGGAGTATGATGTAGGTGCATTCTATAAGGACCCTAAAAATGATCAATTTTTGTCTTTAGAGAATATAATAAATGTATAATAGGTTATATAGGTCATCAATAGTTCATTTATGGAGTCTTAGTAGTCTCAAGATGCATAAAATTCAAGTTATAGGTTTTCCCTCCAAAAGGGAAGTTCAAATTTGTATAATGCCTTGATGAGGCTATTTGATATATAATTAATATTAAATGATTTAAATTACCTTTTATGGTCTTATAATGAAAATTAAATTTATTTTTCAAGTTTATGTGAGGTGGTAGTCCACCACCCCATGTAGGTCTTAAAGGTTTGTTGTAAATCTTGATCAATATTTAGTTATGAATCTTGTTGTAGGAGTATTTATGATAAATATGAGTTTTTTAGTGTGTGAAAATTAATTTTTTGAGATAAATACTATCATTCCATTTGAGGTTAGAGAATGGATGTGTAATCAATGATATATGGTGAATAAAAGAACTATGTTTTATGAAATTCTATGTGCATAGTATTTGTGTAACTAAGACAAAGTAATGTCTAATTGGTTGATCCATATGGTAAGTGCATGATGGTTTTGTTGATTGATGTTGACTATAAATTATTTTTTTCTCTTGCATGTAATACGGAACCCCAAAGTGAGTTGGGAGTTGTCACATTTGTGGTGACAGTTAGGACTATGAACAAAGAATGCATATTTGTAGATTTGTACAAGAAAGATTTTGAATATTTGACCTTATTCATACCTAAGTTTGTGTGGATTGATAATATAATGTGTATGAAATATTTTAGATAAATTTTTGTGATTTATAATAGATCTAAAAGGTGGTAAGTTTCAATTTCCTCAGTGATCTTCTCAATTATTAACATGCAGGTAGAAATCCTAAATTGTTTATTGTGTCCTTTATCTTGAAACTTGTTTTAGAGTCCAAAGTGAATAAATGAGGATTGTAATAGATTTAAGAGGTGGAAATAAAAAATTTATAGGTTGGAGAGATTTTTTTTTGGGTTAAACATAGACAAACCTTGTCTATACCCTATTCTGGTTCACAGAATATAGTCATAAAGACTAAGTCATGATGTGATGAAACCTGTTATGGATTATAATGAGATTGTAAAGGGTTTAAGAGGAGTTCATAACATTTAATTGAAGTGTATAATACCTCATTATAGGTTTTGAATACATTGGTAGTTAATAAAATGGAAAGAAACCATGTTACCCCTATTTGTATGTGTGCGAAGACAATAGTATAAGACTAAGATCTCTCATTAGCACTTGATTTGTCGGTTAAGGTAAGGTGACTAGTGAATGGAAAAGTTTAAATTTCCTTATAAATACTTGTAGGAATTTCTTAGACATTTTTAAACCATATATAATGATCACAGTGGATTTTTATGTAGTCTCAGCCAGTGATAGGGTATGAAAAACCCTAGAATAGGTTTTGAGTCTTTTGGAGAGTTTTCAATTTCCAAAAATGCCAAAACTTGGTCAATACATTTATTTATGCCTTGAATAAGATATTATTATGGTTTCAAGATGGTACCCTCAATGTTCCATATGTAAATGAGACTATATACTAGAGTGAGGCCTAGAGAAGAACTAAAAGAATGAGGTTGCTATGGAAATAGTAAATTTATCCAAAAGAAGAGGTCCAAATATTATTTATTCCACTAAAATATCCTAATGGTTATTTTTTAATATTAATATTTTGTAGAGAAAGTTTGTACATGGTTCAATAGAAGGAGATTTGATTATATGAAGGGCTAATTGGTGAGAGGATTAAAGAAGTATAATTTTCCTTAGGAGTTGTGTAAAAAGGTTCAATTGATAGTTGTATGCGCCAAATGGGTCCCTAAATATATAGTTGTTTTTAGGTGGAAGTTTTTTAGATGCTCCCAACAATGAGATTTATCCATAAATAGGGTTAGTAGAAGAACAAAGGTAAGAAAGATGCTTGATTGAAGTAAATCAAACTAATAGTTGGATTTGATGGTTTGAGTAGGGATAGGAGAGAGTGCTAAAGATAAAATATAATTTTGATGAGATTTAATTGATTATGGATATTTAATGAACTATTGAGAGACCATATTGGCATTGAACAAGGAAGAGTGCACCATGGAGGTAAAGGTATGTTTATGAACAAGGATTGTTTTAGGTTGTTGAATGTTAATTGAATGGTTTATTGTTAATGGAAATGTCATTTTAAACTAGTATAGATTTATGAAACATTATGAAGGTTCATTGTAACCATTATTACATGATTACCCTATGGGAATGAGTGAGTGAATGAAAAGATATTTTTTTAATGGAAGGAAAGTGCAGAGCTTGACAAAGAAGAAGTGTATTTAGCTCTACATCATATAATAAAGAGGTTAAAGGAACCCCCACACAACCATTCATATCAAATAGGGTTTGAAATCTCCCCCAACCTTAAATATTTATAGTGAATGTACCCATGACCTTGGTAAGACTAGAGAACTTGAGGGTTTTAAGGATTCCCACATTTAGGGGTTTTAAGGATCCCATAACCTAAGAGTAAAATAAAGAGGGTTTGAAGGCTACCCCAACATTTATAAAGTAGAGTAAAGGTCCCATGACCAAATAAAGACAAGATAACATGGGTATTTTAGGGTTCCCACAACCTATAGTACATAAAGAAGTATCTAAAAAGTTAATCTCTAAGGGCTATATCCTTTCATTGTGTCTTTTCAAAGAGAATTACATGAAATAAGGCCCCTTAAAGAGGGAGGTATTTCACCACCAGGGTCTTCAACATAGCCTCCATATAGTAGAGTTATAGTAAGAGGGTTTATCTTTCCTCTAAGATTCATAGCCTAGCAAAACATATCAAGAAGCAAAGTACAAAACATGAGTTCAACTAGAAAAGGATGTCTTATGCCTCTTAAGACATCTACAAAGCTACCATGAAAGTTGATTCCTCTATCATATACTATGAAATAGTAGAATTTTGTTTGAAATCCTATATCCATCCCAAACCAAATTGAATTAAATTGATATAGGTCTTCTCTAGATTTGATCTCCCTACAAAAACTTGTAACTTGAAGAAAACTAAAGAGGACTCCTCTATCACCCTCTCTTGACCAAAAAAGGAAGGTAGCATTAAAGGAATATCCCCTAAAAGCATAAACTCACCTTTCATAGATTTTATCACTTTATAATAGATACTTACAGTACTAGGAAGAATAAAGTGGCATATTCCATTGACCAAACATTTTTTTGAGGTAAATGGATTATTCCATTATCCAAGTGATCAAATAGGTTTGAAACATGGTCTCCTCTAATAACCATGCCATTCAATATAACAGGGGAGTGGGTTCCTCTAACACCCATCTTACCCCAAAATAAAATCCTAGGGTGGGATCCTCCATCTTCCACCCTAAAGAAGGACCATAGATAAACCAAATTACTTAAATTTCTCAAGTGGGATAAATAGATTTTTCCATTGTCCAAGCCATCAAAAGGGGTTAAAGAATGGACTCATATAATATCTATTCCACTTAAAGAAGCAGGGGAGTGGGTTACTCTAATATCTAACTTACCTCAAAAAAGTATGCTGGGGTGGGATCTTCCATCATCTACCCCATAAAAAGACCACAAAAGAAAATCCAATGTTTTTCTAGTTTCTCATATCAAAATAAAAATCAAACTATTGAGGGTATTCTACTCCTTCCAATCCTAAGAAGTTACTAGGACCAAGATCTCCTCATAGAAATACCAAGTAGATTCACTCCCTACCTAAGACAGGGATCTTGAGGAAACCCAATAGGTGATATAAGTAGATTCTACTCTAATTTTCTTTTTCTAATTACACCTAAAAGCTCCCTACCTGACTATAGGCCTAATTATTTCCCATATAACTTGCCATTAAGTCTTAAGGGGGATCTCACTAATGGCTTGGGAAACCCTTGATCCACCTAGATCTAGGTCATCTTTATCTCCTCCTTTCCCTTATTTTCCTTCTTATCCTAGTCCTATTGGAATAAGTCTCTTTTTATTCCTTCTACTCCCATCCATGTCAAAATAGGTGCTCTAGTTTTCCCTCTCACATTGGAATTTAGAATGTTTAAGGTATTCTAAACTAAAACTCTCCCATGTATCTTTCAATTCAAAATTATAGGGGATGTCAGTGGTGGACTGGAATACCCCCATTCCACCTAGAACTAAGACATATTCATCTCCTCCTTGCCCTTTATTTCTTTCTCATCCATGTCCTAATGGGATAAGTCTCCTTATTCTCCTTCCACTCCTTCCATTCCCTTTGACCAAAGAAAAGTAAACTTCAAATTTCTTAAGATCTTCTACAATTACCATTACTTCTTCCCAGTCATATTGAAATTCAAATTGAAGTTGATGAAGGTCCTTCATAGTGACTGTTATTTCCTCCCGCTCAGATTGAAATTTAAATGAGAGTTAATAAAGTTCTTCTATAGTCACCGTTAATTCCTCCCATTTAGAATGAAAATCAAATTGAAATTTTTGAAGGTATTATGCATTTACCATTACTTCTTCCCACTCGAATTGAAATTCAAAAATAAATTATTGAAGTTCTTCTGTAGTTGCTATTACTTCCTCTAACTTAGATTCAAATTCTAATTCTAATTGTTGAAGGTCTTCCATAGTTACCATTACTTCCTCCCACTTAGATTGAAATTTGAATTGAAACTATGCTACTTCTTCCCACTCAGAATGAAAATCAAATTGAAATTTTTGGTCTTCCATAGTTACCCTTACTTCCTCTCGCTCTGATTAAAATTCAAAGTGAAAATTTTAAAGGTCTTTCATTGTTACCATTACTTCCTCCCACTCATATTGAAAATTGAAATGAGATTTTTGAAGGTCTTTCTTTACCTTCTACTCAATAAAACTCATCTCCTAAGGCCTATAGTAACTCAAACTATTCCTCCACCAAATTTCAATGAATCTTCTTTCTTCTTCCTCAGCCTCTCTCCAAGTCCAAGAGTATCACACTTGTAACCTACTAAAGGTCTTTTGGTCCTTTTTCTAATCCTTTTGATCCTTCCATTACTCATTAGACTAATTTTTATCATTAAATTCTACCTCTTCTTAAATAAAATTGACAATTTTCTTATCACTATCAAACACTTTCCAAATGGTTTCATAATCTAGAACTATTTACCTTACCACAATATTGACATACTAGTTCTCATCATTAATCATGTAATTTGGAAAATCATATTATGAACCTAATTTTTCAAATCTATCAACATATTTATTTTGATCCCTTGGGACTACCTAGATGTTGAAGGCATAAAAATCTTCAACTATGTCCCATACTCTATATTTGTATTCTTTCAACAAATTATCCTTGGATGAATTTTGAGATATAACCTAATGTATGATGATTTCACTATCTCTAAACACTTATGATTCTTTGAGTCCCATCTTGTGTTATAGTTAGAAATCCTAAATCAATGCTTCATATTTATCTACATTGTGTGTATAGCTAAATTTAATCCTATGAGAAAAATAATAGCTCTCTTTTTGAGGATAGACCATCATTACACCAAAAACTACACCATTTTTAATTATTGATCCATCAAATTAAAGTTATCATACTCTTTCAATATACTCTTATGGATTCATGAGGTTGGGTATATCATAATCTTTCTCATGTATGTAATAAGTACCCAACCATGTTTCTCTTATATAATCATATGGATCAAACTGATAACATTCATTTTAATAATTATCAATCTAAATCTATTTAACCTCATCAAAGGGTGTGAAAAACTCATGATCATCATTATATTCCTCTTAGTCATGCATGGTACAGTTCATGTTAATAAGACTAGGCCTATATGGCTCAATATGAGGGTTTAACTTTGATTGTTACCATTGTCCCTTATCTAGTCATAAGAATCATATGCGACTGATATGAAGATAAATATCCCCCATTTTTATTAAAGTCTCTATAAATTCATATGGAAAAATGGGAAGGGAGATAAATAACTAAAATTTTATTGAAAGATGGAAAGACTTGGACATGCATGAAGGGTAAGACTTAGATTCTTAATGACTTTTACTATATTAACAATAGTTTTATGTAGTTGTACAATCCCTTGGTTATTGGTGTGTAATTTATGCCTATCAAATCAATAAATTTTTGTGCCATAACATAACTACTATCTCTAGAATTTATCATATCATTATGCACAAGATGATTACTAATGATTAAGAAGATGTATAAAGGTGGTGGCTTGTTGGTATTACTTGTTTATCCTTCCTTTGGATAGAATAAAATTTTAGGATCAGTTGATGTACCCTTTAAATTTCATGTGTGTGATAGAAAATACTCAAAACCTGTTGCAACAAATCTCTTTATGATGGAATGGAGAGTGATTCCCACATAGTAACATTCAAATTAGTTATTTTCATTTTCTCTAGTATATCAAAATTAATATGTCCATCCTTTAACTTAACCTTGGTAATAACATCTTATTTTGATAGTTGATAAATTGGAGGGTTATTTTTGGATTGATTATCCCTCCTAATAATCTAATTTTCTTGTAGTTTAGAAGATTTAGTATTTGTACCTTATTTTGCATCCTCTTGTGGTGTTAGAGAAGTGGATGGTTTACCAACCATGGAAAATGGTTCTCCTTCTATTTCTCTTTTTATATAACTTTTATTGTAAGCAACTAAATTACTCACTTTGTTTTATACTTCATCTAGAATTACACCATAAAAGTCACTTTATTTCCAATTTAATAGAGTAGACTTTATTGCCACCTATTTTATAAGTTTTTTCCATTTTGAAATTGATTTCACTTGTTAACAAACTACTTATACACTTTGAACCCTTAGAGATTGAATAAGAACCCCATTTGGACAATTATTTTGAATATGGGGCTAATTATAAGGGTAACACTATTCATAATCTTAGACTGTGTTATTTTGAATAAGAACAATAGCCTTGGAATAACTTGTAGCCATTGGATTCTAGGTAATTAAGGGCCTAGTATAACCTATTTGGCCTTGTCCTTGGGTATTAATTTTATTAGGATACATATTGGATTGATATACTAAAATGTTCTAATACATTGGGATTTCTACCTTTTCAAAGCCACCAACTCATCCTCAAAAATTTGTAGCAAGGTTTGATCATGTAATTCATTTGAATTGGTGATAAGTGGAGTGGGTTGAATGGTTGTACTAGGGAGAGGTGCTAAAGTGGTATGACTAGGTGGAGGCTTAGGAAAAAGAGGCATTTGGGTCTAAGATCTATTTTTCAATCTTTGATTAGGTAATTTTAATATCTTATAGCTATTTTAATAAATTTTAGGTAAAAAAGATCCTCCCATGGATTGAATCATAATATCCACATCACTATTCAAAGATCTCAAATAATATAAAAATATAGTGCTTAGAGAAGGCGTAAATAAAGTTAGAATCCTATTCTAGGTCTTTTAGAACCTAAAATTGATGTCTACCATGAGTTCATGAGGAGATATTTTAGTAGTGGTAAATTGTTCCATTAAGGATAAATGTTCACTTTCATCTTCAAATTGTTTACACATATTTTCTCATAGTTCATCTCAGTTATGTATTGAATTGGGCTGTAACCCCATAAACCATTGAATTGATTTACCTTTGAGGGAAGTGGAGAGGAGACTTATAGCTACATTATATTCTAAAATTTTATAAATTGAGCATATGTTAACAATGTCTTGAATGTGTTATATGGGGGCAGTGGCATATTCACTAGTGAAATAAGGTATATTTTTAGAGATACTACTAGAATTTCATTATGTTGAGCAAGGTTAAGAGGGTTTCCACCATTAAAGGTGAAAAATATATGATTCATCTAATCCATGTAAAGAATGTGAACTAGCATTTCTCTTGGATCAGGAAACCTACCAAAGGGATGTGTATATTGGGATCATGAGGAATGTGACCTAGATATTCTAGTTATTCTTCTTGGTGGAAACAAAGTCAATTTATAAAAATTATAACTCTTACATCTTGAATAATATCCTAACTCTACTCTTATCATAAGAAGACAAGATTGATTTGAAATTGAGAACTTGTGGAGTCACTAAGTGCTTGCATAATTTATTCAAAACTATAAATTGATAAGAATAAGACCAACTTTCTTATATGAAACTATTGAATTAATGGAATTAAGTGTCCTAAAATGCATGCCAAAAATTACTCTCACATGGATCTTTATCCATTTGACTAGTAAGTTGATCTAGTGAAAAAATAGGAAATCCCCAAGGTGTGGGAACTTGTCTCATTGGGATGAAGCTATAGAGAAGGTTATCTCCCACTTAAACTGAGTGCACCTAATGTATAATCAATTTTTAGGCCTAAAACACTACTTTACATGACTATTTAAAATCTTGAATAATTATTTTATCTTCAAAAGGATAAAAGTAACTAAAAATGCAAAGTGGAGAGGTACCAAAGCTTAGAGATCTCCTCAACTTGCTTAAATTACATAATAAATCCTCACAAAAGATAGAAACTCACATAACCCCCACATATACACTACCTAAGGGTACAATGAAAGAGATAACACCTATAAAAGAAATGAAATGTATATAATTCACCTTAAAAAATACAAAAGAGATTATTAATCCACAAT
This sequence comes from Torreya grandis, assembly GCA_037957365.1. Classification (NCBI taxonomy): domain Eukaryota; kingdom Viridiplantae; phylum Streptophyta; class Pinopsida; order Cupressales; family Taxaceae; genus Torreya; species Torreya grandis. Next base: position 1,442,280 of record JARHVA010004359.1, on the reverse strand, counting down.
ATGCACCCAAACTTATAGATATACACAATACAACAATAAATGAGAGAGGTAACGTTAGTTCTTTATTGATTTCAAGGCCAAAATCATGTGTATAATATTCACGAAAGCTATTTTTTTCTACAAAAAATTAGATGATCCATTTTGAAATCATTTAACAATCATATATATAGAGTACAAGTGAGTGAGAAAATAAGATACAATAAATTCCTCAATTACCCCTATTAATCTAAGCATGTGTAAGGAAAGAAGAATAAGAAGTTGAATACATTAACTCCTCCAATGCCTTCAACTTGTTCCATGTAGACTTCATTAGTTAATTGTAATAATGGAGGACAAACCATCCTATATTAACTCCATTTTATCACTTGGAATAATTACCTTTGATACTTCTTTACTAATGACCTAGTATTCTTACTTGAGAAACTCCTAGAGAATATCTAAACTTGCCATTTTTCTCTTGAGCATGTGATGATTGGAGAGAAGGTAGTTAATATTGAATTTTTCTCATTTATTATATTCCATCCTAAGTATATTTCACTAGAATAAGTCTCAAATTGACATAAATCATCCATTTAGTCCTTTTTATATGTTTTTCATGAATGTCAATCACCTTCAGGAGGTTGCACTTCTTTGGGAGCATGTTTACAACTAGTTTCCATATTGTAATCACCCTCTCAAGCAAATTTAACCATCCATTAGTTTGAATAAAACTTATTTTAGTCCTTAGAGACTTAATTAGGTTGTGTTCATGCTTTTTATATGCTTGAGAAGGGTTAAGAGACTTGCATTTACCTATTTGAGGTCTCATATTCTTAACTTCTCCTACTAAGAGGGTGTTTCCAATAATTGTATTGGTCAAGAGTAGGTTAGGAACATGTTTCATATGAGTAACATATTCAATACCCTAAATTAAAACCTAATACCCTACTTCATACCCTAAAAATTTATATTTTATCATCTCAAACAAAGATTTTAGAGATGATTTCTTCATTATTGGGTCGAATATTCAACGTCATATCCCTTGCTCTATATATAAACATGTTTTAAATTTGTATTTATACCTTATAAACTAAAATATCATGTCTTTAAGTTTACATGCCTAAAAAATTGTTATAAAAACCGTTACATTGTTATTATCCATTTGTATCTTCAAGCCCTTCCTTAGAAGGCCTATGAGGATCTCATAGGTATGTTTTAGGAAGGAAATAACTTCCTCTATCAACTAGATATATATGATCTCTAAAACCCTATTTTAACATGAAAATGGTGAAAGGTAAAGAAGCAATCATGATATTCAAATTGTATGTGTAAAACTAATGATAAATTTGATTGGGAGTATTTGCATATGGTTCTAAAAAAATATGGATTTCATAAGCATATCAAACTTTTGATTTCCAGCCGTATATCTTATATTATGTTTTTTATTTTGGTAAATGGTTCTCTTGCTTGTTTTTTGGCATAAAATGTGGAATATGGTAGGGATATCCTCTATCTCCATTTTTTATTTTAATTGTGAATTCTCTTAGTATAAACCTCTTAGAAGATCTGAGGCTTAGGGATTTGAAATCTTTCAAATAAATAAATGAAATCCCCCTACTCTTCATCAATAATTTTTTGATGATACTATCACCATGGATATAGCATCAGTAAGAGAAGTGAAAGAATAAATAATATTATTATTTTTATGAGCATGTTTTAATGAAAAAAGTAAAATTTGAGAAACATTGTCTATTTTTTGTGAATACTCCTTTGCCTAGGCAATTTAAAATAGCTCAAATCTTGGGATTTCAAATTGAATCTTTGCCTTATATATATTTGGGAATGGCCCTATTTGTTGTAAAATTACATTAAATTTATGTAATCCTCTTATTTAAATATTTCAAAATAAACTCATATGATGGAAAAGTACAATTTTAATCTTAGGCTAGTAAACTGATGTTGATAAAAAACATATTATAGAGCCTCCTAATTTCTTTAATGTCTCTTTTCAAATGTTTAGAGTAATATAATATAGATATAAAAATATTTAAAAATAGTTATTGTTGTCACTTGTATTTTCACCCTTTAAGGAGATGGAAAATATCTCCTCATCGAAGTGTCACAATAGAAACACCTCTAGGCTTGTGGGTAGCCTAAGGAATGTGGTGAATCTCTAGATAGGGCTAGTTTCCTTGATGTACCACTTTGGATCATAACTAAAAGTAAACTTTTGGAGTGAAAAGGGAGAGAGATAAATAAAAAAATATATATCCTAAGGGATGTTATATGCCAAATAAATTGATTACTTCCAACCATATGCATGTTACACTTTAAATCAAGGGACAAACTAAACATACACTTCTCTAATCTACATCTTCTCACATCAATGTTACACTATGAGGCTATAGATGAATGTGAAAAGATAGGATGAATAAAAAAGAATCCTTGAATTTCACTAATGAAAATAATAACTTAGTCCTTGATATTTTTAAAAACACTCCACATGCACTACAAGAAGAAGCTTTCCAACTGCAAATAGATGATAGAATGAAATAATGATGCTAAAGAAATAAGAGTTTTCACTTATGAAAATTAAAAATTATAAATGAAAACACTAATAAAAATAATATAAGAGGTAAAAATTTGTATTATTATTGATCAAAAGGTATAAAAAATAATATGGCTTCATCATACTTAGTTGGAGTATAGATTACAATGCCAAAATGGCTAGTTCTTATAAAACTTGAGAGAGAGGAGAAGAGATAAGTCCAAGAGTCAAAAATAAACTTGTAAAGATGATAAAATTAGTTAATTATGAATTATAAGAGGATATGGGATGAGCCATGAAAGGTCATGAAGTTTAAGTGTCTGTATAAGTCATCAAACTATTGCAAATTGGCATGAAATTCCCTTAACTAGCTCAGAAAAACTACCTTCATGATTAGCCCTATTTTAACATCCCATATCTGATTAGGGATAGTTTTTATTATTTTAATCAAAGTTAGTGGTTTTATTCATGCATATTCATGCATTTTTTTTTATGCTTAGTCCTCTAGAATCATCTAGAAAGGAGCTATCATCATCTGTAGTCTAGAAAACTCTTCCTCTATGTACCCTACACACTTGGATTCTAAAAATGCATCAATTTATCATGAAAATATGTGGGAGAGAGTGGATGAAAAATTTAAATACCTTGTATTGACTTAGAATCATCAATGACACCTTAAAATCACTTCACTTGAAGTTTTCCACCCTCTTCACTAGCATGACCACTAGGCTAGTTTTGACTGGCTGAGATGAGAGCTCTGGTTTACAAACTTAGGATTTTTTTTTGAATTAAAATTAAAATAGGGAATTATAAAAATTTAATATTTCCCCAAAATTTTATTTCATCTTTAGACTCCTCTTGTAGCTTGCACAATGCATAAAACTATGAAGAAAAGCTTTTTTTATACCCTATTCATATAATTCCATATATCTAAAAAGCATGGGAAATACCCTAACCAAGTCCTCTAAAATTTAAAATAAATTTTGGGGTCAAAATATGTCCTCATATCAGCTTCACATATTCATTTCTCCAAACTAGTCTTGACTGAGGGTTTGCAAGGGTTTCTATAGTTTTGATTCTTAAGCTTTGTTCATACAGGTTTCACGTGCATCTTGAAAATAAATATCACTAATTTTATGTTAAAGGACCTTACTAAATTTCCCAAAGTCTTTTGGCTCCCATGCAGATCCTCCAGGAAGATATGAACATTTGAAACTCTCCTATCAAGTTTCTCTCCATTCTAATAGGCCTAATGTTGTCTAAGGTCCAAAAAGTGGATTATTTATGTTTTTTTTGCATCCCAAAATATTTTTCACCTCTTTATTCACCATAGAAACATTTTTTAATCAATGTGGATGTTCATATTATGCTATAAATTCAAGTGACTTCTCATTTGGCCTTAGGCTTGAACCTTGCCTAACAGGCTTGACTACACCCTAGAGATAAAAGTGACTCTTGATGGTTTTCCTCAAATTATAATAGTTTATACACACACACACACACACACACACACACAATATATATATATATATATATATATATATATATATATATATATATATATATATATATATATATATATATATATATATATATATAATAAGCATATTACAATATCATATAAATATTTCCAATAGTTATAAGTGAGAATGACCTATTGTTTTGGCTCTAGGCCAAAACAGGCTTAGTAGGGCTGACTGTAGACTTAGCACTTTAGACATCTCATTTTAGTTTCCTTCCTCTATGATTGTTACACAATATTTGTTTGGATATAATTAATCTTAGTCAACCTTATTTAAAATTTCAACCATCTCCTATAAAATCCTTTTGTCACCTTTTCCCAAAACTACCAATTTGTGCTCAAGGGGAAGTACCCTCTGTTTGAGACAAAAAAGTGCACTTCCCATATTGTATCAGAACATATAACCATTTTAGAGGATTTTTTAGTTTTAAATACAATATCCATAAATTTTCATCCCTTGGTTAGGTTTCTAGACCCTCCATTTCCCTCAATTTCCAATATAAACTATGCAAGAGATAAACTATGTACAAGGTTTCTCTTTATGGGCTATGTGATGATCCAATGTATTAAACCTATATGTTTAATGCATGAATTAGGCTTAAATAAAAGTTAAAAAAATCCATAGAGTAATCTGGGGTCACTTATAATTTCTTTGACCCATTTTTTCTCTCATTCAATTAAGCTTTCACCTTGAAGGGCTAACATGACTGTGGCAGCTTGTTAGGGATTTGAGGAAAATTGTCTTGAAGTCTATCATATTTGACCACCTTAGAAATTTTAAACCTTGGGAAAGTATATAAATATATCCTAAAAACACTAAACATACTAAATTATTTCCTAATTTTCCAAATTGAACCTTAAACAACTTTGAGTTGCAAGCTACTTATATGAAATCTTGACTGTGTCATGCTTGAAACCTCACTCCTATAGGTGATTGTGCACATTTAAAATCTAGGTGCTGTTGAATAAAGACTTAATTTGGATCTTATAGGTCAATTTTAAATTATTTGAACATGTTTATCATGTTTAGACAATGTCAACACCTCAAACTTCTCAAATTATTCACTGTCTACTACACAGTCATCTTTAATGGTTGTAGGTGCTCATGGGATCTTATATAGGCTTATTTTGCATTGTATATATATAATATATATATATATATATATATATATATATATATATCATTAGGTATATAATGTCTATGTATAAAAGTTTATATATGATTAATTCATAATTTTCACCTTCAATTATCCCTCTACATGCACCTTGGTTCATGAATGAGTCCTCCACTGCCTTGACTAAGACATCTCCCCTTAAACCCTCAACTAAGCGTGTTCATGATATGTTTGAACCTACCTTTAAACCCTTGAGGTCAAAAGTTACATATTTAAAATAGTATTAAACTTTTATAGTCTTAAATCACTAAATGGGCATCAAGTTTAGGGTCATTATCCTATACCTTGTTGTAGGTGCTTATTTCCTCGTGTACAAACTGTAGGTGCACTAAAGTTGAAAAAAATAGTATATCATCCCTCTCCTAATGATATTTTTGTTATTTAGTGTGAATTTCACTAAATAATACTATTAAAACCATGTAATCATGCCTCATCAACAATTTAAAGTGTTAAGTTCACCTAATTCCTTCAAAACCTGTAGACATTACTATCTAGTTTCAATGGTTTGCAAGCAACCTTAGACCTCTTAAAAACCACTTTCCCTTTGTCATATGTGTACTATATCTTGAAAAGTGATATATATATATATATATATATATATATATATATATATATATAATATCAAGTCATTGGGAGGAATTTAAAGTCTTTTAAACCATGTTTTATGCTATCTCCAAAAACCTTTGGACCTCTATTTTCCCTTTTTAGGGATTTGGTCTCAAAACTTAGTCATTTACCATTGGAGGTTATTTTCAAATTTTTTTTCCAACATTATCCCTTAAAAAGTATAATTAATGATTTATACTCATTTTGGGACTTTAAATATGGTTTGATTATCAATTCCAACACTTCAAAATGGTTACTTTTCTCACTATCAAGGTTTACTATAAGTGCATATTCCATATACAGGCAACAAGTATGAGTTCTAAGTAGTATGCATGATTTATGATCTCATAAGAGTGTTAAAATATTATCAAAACATTAAAATGAACCCTTTAAATTTTCAAATTTCATATCTATAAAACCTCTTTCCAATATGATGAATCCTATAAAGGCACATGTAGGTAAGCATGTTCATGGTTGCCTAACTGGAAAATGTTGCATATGACTACAAATTATAAATATTTCTTGGATAATGAATGTTTAAAGGAGGAAGGGAACAATATAAAATTAAAAAAATTAAAATATATCTATCACAACCCTCTAGAGACATTTGCAAAGAATGAATATCTAGAAATGGTGAAAATAGGCCTATCATCCCACATAAGACTACTCTACAAACCCAAGATGATTACCCATAAAAAAAACTTAGAACATGAAAAAAATCATGGAAAAAATTATATGGGAGATTAAACATCCTATGGAACCAATATAAATAGTTGAGTTTTATGTACTTTCCCAAAAAAGAGCAAAACTTGTAGGGTGCACAAATTTGTAAGCAAAAAAATAGTCAACTTCATGAGAATGATTCATGAAGCAAAAGCCATAATTTTTTGAAATAATTATATTTAAATTAATGTCTATGATTATAATACAACATCCCCAAGTAATTTTATATGAAACCTCCTAAGTTTTTCATACTAAGCATAAACTTGAAGGTTTATTATGCTTGCCAAAAAGACTAAAAAAGGAGAAAAATGGTTTTGAGACAAAAATGGCATTTCCAGACTATTTTAATATCTTAAATGAGCTTTGGAAAGTTGAAGAGATTTACCATGATACTTTTCAACATGGTACACTTCCCAAGGAGTCATACAAGTACCAAACTTCTTCTTTTTCTCAAAGAAACTACCCTTTTTTAGGAGCGTACCACTTTTTAGTTGGTTTCAGTTACTTACGACCTTTTAGGACACATGGGACATGACATAATATTTTAGGACCCTCACACTTCCTAATAAATCTGTAAAAGTCATTAAATGCACCTTTTTGACCTAAACATGACCTAAAATGACTAAAAGGACTAAAATTACTAAATACCAAGGCTAGTACAACATCAAATGACATTAATTAACATATAAAACACCTTGTGATATAAATATTGGACCCCTAAACACTTAAAAGTCAAGTTTTCACCTAGGGGTGCCCCAATTTGACCTAAAAGTCAAATTTGGTCAACAAATTGGTGACTCATAGAGGTAGTATGCCTACTATACTAACTAGACTAGTAGCCTTACTAGTCTATGGGCTTAGGGATTCATCTAAAGTTTGAGACAAATAAGAAAACCTTTGACCATTAAATACAATATTTGATCAAGATAAGACCAATGACTACCTCAACCATACAAAACAAAGAGACACACAAAGCAAAAGTAAACACACATGTGCTTCATGAGTACTTATGGAAAACACACACTAAACTAAACAAAATAACTCAAACAATAACTAACTTGAGATGAGAACTCCCTCCTAGATCAAAGGGTAAGTTTTAAACTCTTCTTGCTTCATGACATGAAGGATTTAGTGAGACATTTAGCCTTTTGATCCTCGACAATTATGCCTCCAAATTTTTCATGATATTTGCCAACTTCATTGGCATGATTTTCATTGACAAAAAGGTATCTTCAAATATGTTGGCTTTATAAATTAACTCTTATTACATCCAAACATCCTCAACCTTCTCATGTGGATCTTCAATTATAACCTCATTTTTTCTTCCCATAGGGCTCTCAATAAGATTGTGTTTCTTCTCAGTTACAAGTTTTTATAGACCATCAAGGAGATTTTAATACTCTATCCATTCTTAATCATTATCCTCCATGTAAAATTATTTCTTCACCATGTCATGTACTTGGCCCTCAACTTGGAAAAGTTCTTCAAGATCTTGAAAGAGCTTCATTTAGAACTGCCAATCATCTTTATCCTCTTCATCCTCTAGAACCACTACCTATTCAATCTTCTCTTATTTATGTATGATGTCATCAAGTTATTTTTATTTAATATCAAATACATCTAATGGTGATTCAATATCAGACTAAGGTATTAGATCATCTTCAAGAACAACATCTTTCACATTATTCTCAAGACAAAATTCTAGGGATGCAACCTCTTTGGGAAAGACTTGAAATTTTTCTCCATCCATAGTATTACATTAAAATTCATGATGGAGGTGATCATATACAATTTTTTTTATCATGTTTAGAGTCTTATTCAAGGGTTTCAAGATCTTCCATCTCTTTCCCCTTCATGGCGATGCTAAGACTAGGCATCTTGAAATCATGTGACCTAACCCAATGAGGTTGCCAAGGAGGTAGGTTTTCTTTGAGAAAGAGTTATAATTTTTTGTCAACCAACTAATCCTATTTAGGTTCCCATACCATAGGTCCATCAATAAAAATGGTGATGGGGTGAGAACAATATGAACTAGTTGGTGGAGGTGGCACATAAACTCAAAATTAGATTGGGAATAGAATGTAGGGAGCTCTTTTGGAAGCTCTTGACAAAGGGGAAGCAGACCTTGGGCTAAAACAATTTGATTTTATTCTTTCCACTTGAAAATAACTTCTTTCACATCTGATTTAGCTTGAGTAATCTATTGAGGAAGGGTATATGGGTTGTGTTTAGGCAAAAGATCTTATTTTAGGTCTAAACCTTCCATCACACCTTGACTTATTATATTCATCCTTGACTCTAGATCTTCAATTTTCTTGGCCTTTTTCACTTGGAAAAGTATTTATTGAAGTTGATATGGATCATCATGAGGATGAGGAACACAAGGATATTCATATGGAGGAAAATAGGTTTATTAAGGAAGGGTGGGAGGAGCTTGCAAAGGATCAAATTCATTTTCAACTTCACACTCCTTGTCAAGACTTTTCTCATCTTTCTTTCCCCATGACTCCAATATCTTATTCTAGCTTAGGATGTTAGGATTAAAAGTATTTTTTTGAGGTGGTGGAGATGTAATGTGAGATGGAAATGAGGGATTGAATTTTAATTCCTTTACTACTAAGATGGAATATTGTATTTACTTATTAGCCAACTCAATTTGTTTATCAAGGTTTGCTTCAAACATAAGGCTAATATTTTCAACTCTCTCTTCCACTTGATTTTGAAAAAGATGACTTTGGAAATTTTGAGTGGGCTCATGAGTATGGATTAAATATGGCTGATAGAAAACTTGAATAATGGATATGAAGGTCAATATACTTGGTAAGGTTGCCTCTCATGAATGCTTATCTTATCTTCCAAAGATGCAATAAAACCACTCACATCTAGCATCTCATATGTAAGCCTTTGCCAATTGGCTCTCTTAATAGGTGCCCACTTTATTTTGACTAAATATAAGGCATCTCTCACCTTTTGAATGAAATTTATAGGGAGTTATTCATCACATCCTCTTAGAGTATCAAGTTCTAACATGTACCTCTCTTAGCACAAAAGTGTTTTCTTAAATGTGGAAATGGATGGAGTTGAGGAGTGGCTAAGTTGACTAGGACATGAGAGATATTGAGGAGGTTAGATATAAGGCGAATAGAAATCATGAAAAGTTTAGATATAGTGATGATAAAGATCATGATGGGGTTGGAAATGGTTATTAAAAGACTAGTAAGAATCATATTAATGTTGATTAAGAACTTGCTTTTATTAATAGGGAATGGTACAAGCTTTAAATGTCTCACCAAATTATGTAAGACAAATCTTAACACCAAAATTAACCATGAAACCTAACTAAAATCATGAACACAATATAAAATGTTACCAAAAAACTTTAAAATGAAACCTAGGCTGCTTGACAAGCTGATGTATCTTTGGAGTCACCATTGATTCTTTGATAGACGCCTCTAATAGCTGATTGTTAAGAGATAACACCAAAAATATCTCATCTTATTGGACCAAGAGTCCCACCAAGTGTACCAAAAACTATTATCACTTTTATTTTAACCCATTGATGACATGTAAAATCTCTTCTCATCTAATTGGCATAATGGCAACACCTCTAGGCTTGTGGGTAGCCTAAGGAATGAGGTAAATCTCTAGATAGGGCTAGCTCCCTTGACGTACCACTTTGGATCACACCTACTACTAAACTTGAGGGGTAAAAGAGGAGAGAGATAAATAAAAATAAAATATCTTAAGGGAGGTGATACAACAAATATATTGATGACTTCCAACCATATACATGCTACACTTGAAATCAAGGGACAAACTAAACATACACTTCTCCAAATTACATCTTCACACATCAATGTTACATTATGAGGTTGTTGATGAATGTGAAAATATAAAAGGACTAAACAAGAGGCCTTTAATTTAACCAATGAAAATACTAACTCACTCAATCCTTGAAATTTTCTATAACACTCCACGTGCCCTTAACGAAGAAGATTTCCAACTACAAATAGATGATAGAATGAAACAATCATGCTAAGGAAATAAGAGTTATCACTTATGAAAAATCAAACATTCCAAATGAAAAAACTAATAATAGTAATGGAAGAGGTAAAAATTAGTATTATTATTAATAGAAAGGTATACAAATGAGCAAGGCTTCACCATGCTCAAGTGGAGCACAGATTATAATGCCAAAATGCTTAGTTCTTATAGAAATTGAGAGAAAAAAGAGAAAATATAAGTCAAACAGTCACAAACACACTTTTTAAGATGATAAAATTAGTTAATTATACATGATAATAGGACATAGTATTAACCATGCAAGGTTAAGAATTCCAAGTGTCTATATAAGTCATCAAACTCTTGCAAAGTGGCATGAAATTTCTTACCAGGCTCAAAAAACTACCTTCATGATTATCCCTATTTGAACATCCCATAATTAATTACAGATAGGTATTATAGTTTTAATTAATTTTAATGGTTTTATTCATACCTCTCTATGCATTGGTTGTAGGCTTAGTCCTCTGGAATCATCTATAAATGAGTTATCATCATCTACAGTCTAGAAAATTCTTCCTTCATGCACCCTACACACTTAGCTTCCTAAAAAGAATTATTTTATCATGAAAATACATTAGAGGGATTTTATGACAAATCTAATACCATAAATGTCCTTACAATAATCAAATAAACCTTAAAATTTCTTCACTTAAAGTTTTCCACCCTCTTCACTCGTATGTCCACTAGGCTAGTTTTTACTGGCTAAGATGGGAGCAATAGCCTAAAAACTTAGGATTTTTTTATTGAAATTAAATGACCATATGGAGTTATAAAAATTATAAATATTTCCCCCAAACTTTATTTCATATTTATAATCCTCTTGTAGCCTATTTTATGTATAAAAATGTGAATAAAAGCATTTTTTGTACCCTATCGATACAAGTTCATATAGCTAAAGAGCATGTGAGGGATCCTAAATGAATCCTATATAACATAAAATAACTTTAAAGGTAAAAATATGTCCTTATATTATCTTCCCTTCTTCATTTCTCCAAACTTGTCTTTACTGAGGGTTTACAAGGGTTTTTGATAGTTTTGATTCTTAATCTTTGTTCATACAGGTTTCATGTTCATCTTGAAAATAAATCTCACTAATTTTATGTTCAAGGACCTTAATAACTTTCCCAAACTCATATATACCCCATGCAAATCCTATATGAAGATATGAGTATTTGGAACTCTCCTATCAAGATCTTTTCCCCATTCCTACCAACTTAATGTTATTTAAGGTCCAAAAAGTGGCTTATTTATGTTCTCTCTATATCCTAAAAGATTTTTCACCTATGTATCCACCATAAAAACATTTTTTAATACATGGTGATGTTAATCTTATGCTATAATTTCAAGTGACTTCCCATTTGGCCTTAGGCTTGAACCTTGCCTAACAAGATTGATTGCACCGTAGAGCTCAAAATTATTCTTAATGGTTTTCCTTACATTATAGTACTTAATAAACATATATATTCATCTAATAAACATATTAAAATATCCTATAAATCTTTCAAACAATTAGAAGTGAGAATGACCTATTGTTTGGGCTCTAGGCCAAAACATGCTTAGTAGGATTGATTACAGATTTAGTAATTTAGACCTATTTATTTATTTTAATTAATCTATGATTGGTGATCCATTTTATTTTTTATGTAATTCAACTTACTTATCCTTATTTAAAATTTCAATCATATCTTGAATAGTTCTTTTTGTCACCTTTTCCCAAAACTACCAATTTGTGCTCAAGGGGAAGTACCCTCTATATGAGACAAAATAGAGAGTACTTTCCCTATTTTATAAAACAATATGACCATTTTATATAATTATTCAATATTTTAATACCCTCTCCATAAAATTTTATCTTTTGGTCAGGTTGCTAGACCCTCTATTTCTCTCAATTTCCAAGATAAAATGTGCAAGAGATAAACTATGTACAAGGTTTTTCTTTATGGGCTATGTAATTCTCTAATGTATTTCACATATAGGTTTAATGCATTAATTATTATTTAAGAAAAGTCTAAAACTTCCATATAGTCATTTGGGATCACTTTTAATTCCTTTAACCCATTTTTTCACGTATTCACTTAAGCTTGCACCTTAAAGGGCTAGCATGACTATGGTAACATATTAGGGATTTGAGGAAAAATATCTTGAAGTATATCATATTTGACCACTTAAAAAATTTTGAACCTTGGTAAAGTCTCTCAATATCTCCTCCAAACACTAAACATACTCAATTCTTTCATAATTTTCCAAAGTGAAACTTAAACAACCCTAAGTTACAGGTTGCTTATATGAAATCCTGACTATGTTGTCCTCAAAACCTCACTCCTATAGGTGATTATGCATGTTTAGAATCTAGGTTTTAGTGCATAAATACTTAATTTGGATATTATAAGTCAATTTTCAATTATTTAAACCTATTTTTCATGTCTAGGTAATGTCAACACCTCAAAATTCTCAAATTTCTCACTATCTACTACATAATCATCACTAATGGTTATAGGTGCTCATAAGATCTTATATAGGCTTGTTTTAAATTTTATAAATCTAATTATGTCTATCATGGATATTTATTAAAATTTATATAGGATTAATTTATCATGTTAACCTCCCATTATCCCTCTACATGCACCTTGGCTCATGAATGAGTCCTCCACTACCTTAATTAAGACACCTCCCTTTAAACCCTATATTTAGGTGTATTGAACTCAACTGAGCTTATTAATTATATGTGTGGACCTGAATTTAAACCACTTAGGTAAAAATTTACATATTTTAACTTGTATTCACCTTTTAAATTCTTAAAGCACCAAATGGGCATCAATTTTAGGGTCATTGTCCTATACCCTATTGTAGGTGCTTATTTCCTAGTGTACAGACTGTAGGTGCATGGAAGTTGAAAACAAAATATTAAATCATCCATCTCCTAATATTATTTATGTTCCTTAGTGTGAATTTAACTCAATAAGACCATTTAAACCATTTATTTATGCCTCATCATCACTTTTAAGTGTTAAGGTCACCTCATACCTTCAAAACCTATAGACATTACTATATGGTTTTAGTGGTTTGCAAACAACCTTGACCTCTTAACAACCACTTTCCCTTTGTCATATGTCCTCTATATATTGAAAATTGATAGAGATATATATTTAATTTAATATCAAGTCATTGGGAGGAATTTAAAGTCTTTTAAACCATGCTTTATGCTATCTCCAAAAACCTCTAGACCTCTATTTTCCCTTTTTAGGGATTTGGTCTCAAAACTCAATCATTTGCCATTGTAGGTGGTTTTCAATTTTTTTTCCAACCATATCCCTTAAAAATTATTAATCATGATTTCTCCTCATTTTGGGACTTCAAATATGGTTTTATTATCAATTCCAACACTTCAAAATGGTTACCTTGCTCTCTGTCAAGGTTTACTATAAGTGCATATTCCATATACAGGCACCAAATATGAGTTCTAGGTAGTATACATTATTTATGATCTCATAATAGTGTTAAACTCTTATTAAAACTTTAAAATGTACCCTTTAAATTTTCAAAGACTTTTCATAGATATAAAACCTCTTTCCAATAGGATGAATCTTATAAAGACACCTATAGGTAAGCATGTTCATGGCTACCTAATTGGAAAATGTTGCATATGACTAAAACTTATGAATATTTATTAAAGAAGGAATGTTGAAAGGAGTAATGGAATAAGATAACACTTAAAACATGAAAATATACCTATCAAAACCCTTTGAATACATTTTAAAAGCATGAATATCTGGAAATGGTGAAAATAGCCCTGTCATCCGACATAAGACCATTCTAGAAACCCAAGATGATTTTACCATAAAAACTCCTTGGAACATTAACCCAAGAATGGAAAACATTATATGGTAAATTTAACATCCTATGGAACTAATATCATTAGATGGTTTTTATGAAATTTCCCAAACAAGAGCAAAACCTACATGGTGCACATTTTTCTAAGTAGAAAACATAGTCAAATTCATGAGAATGGTTCATGAAGCACAAGCTATCATTCCTCAAAATAATTATATTTAAATGAAGGTATATAATTTTATTACAATCTCAAAAATATATATATTTATTTTAAACCTCTTTATTTGTCCATAATAAGCACAAACCTAAAGGTCACTTCTACTTGCCAAGAAGACTAAAAAATGAACATAATGGTTTTGGGCCAAAAATGCACTTCTAGAGCATGTCAAGAACTTAAATTATCTTATGGAAGATGAAGAGGCACACCATGATCCTTTCCCATGTGGAACACTTCCCAAGGAGTTTTATAAGTGCCAAACATCTTCTTTTTCTAGAAAAAATACCCTTTTTGAGGAACCTACCACTTTTTAGTTGGTTTCAGTTACTTAATACCTCTTAGGACACATGGGACATGACATAATATTTTTTGACCCTGACACTTCCCAATAAATCTATAAAAGTCATTAAATACACCTTTTTAACCTCAAAATGACTCAAAATAACTAAAATGACTAAAGACCAAGGTTAGTACAACATCAAATGACATTAATCTACCTATAAAACACCTTGTGACATAAATATTGGACCCCTAAAACACTTAAAAATCATTTTTTCACCTAGGGGTGCCCCAATTTGTCCTAAAATTCAAATTTGGTCAACAATTCTTATGGATAGGTGCAAAGGAAAAAAAAGGTTTCTATTGGTTTTATGGGGAAGTGTGAGCCATCCCAAAAATTTTGGTGGATTAGGCATTATGAACCTAAAATGGATTAATAAGATGATTATTTTTAATCTCTAATTGATATTTATAAATGAATCAAATGCTTAGATTTCAATTTTTAGGGACAAATAATTTCAAAATAGACCCTTAATTTTCTTAATGAATATATGTTTATCAATGATTCCCTAATTTGGAATTTCTTTATTAAAAATA
Organism: Torreya grandis; assembly: GCA_037957365.1. NCBI lineage: Eukaryota > Viridiplantae > Streptophyta > Pinopsida > Cupressales > Taxaceae > Torreya > Torreya grandis. The sequence continues at coordinate 1,426,741 of JARHVA010004359.1, read as the reverse complement.
AGGAAATTATTAAAAAAGGTTGTAAATAAAAAATTGGAAATTGTCTTAAAATCAAAATCTGGGAGGACCCATGGATTCTAGTGTTCCCTTTGGGTAATATTAAGCCATGACATAAAGTTAATAATTACATGCAAAATTAATATGGGATCATGATTGTTGACTATTTTCATATACATAATTGAAGAATAAATTAGAGATAACTATAGATGGAAAATGCTAGAGATGAATTAAATAGGATTATATCATACTTAAATATATTTATCTAAGGTATCCACATTACTAATTTGAACAAGGAATATTTTTTAGTTTGGTTTACCTCATCAAATGGTCAATATGAATTTAACACTGCATATAATAAGTTGATTCCACAACTTCAAGAGACAATACTATGGTCTAAAATTTGGGATAAAGACCTTATTCCTAAAATCAACTTCTTCTTATGGCTCTATTTACATAATAGGATTCTCACATTGGATAATTTCGCTAAGGGAGGGTTGGCCTTGGTAAATATATATGCTCTATGTGAAGCTAATAATGAGGTTATTCATCATTTTATTTTACAATGTTCTTTTGTTTTCAAAGTGTAGATTTTTATTTTAGATAATTTTTAGATTATTTGGTCCCATCCTACCTCTTTTGTTGATTCATGGATTGCTTGGATTGGTCCTTTATCTAATCAAGAACTTAATAAGTTAAGGGTTTTATCTTTACTTAATGTTTGATGGGGAATTTTTTAAGAAATAAAGAACAGGATATTTAAGAATTATAAATATCTCAGTAAGAGAGTGGATAATAATATTATCAACTTCATCTATAATAATTTAAAAAATTCAAAGGAGGAAATAAATAGAACTTTCCCAAGTAAGGATAAATGGTTGGTAAGAATTGGATCTTATCTATGGAGAGTATACCTATTATTGATTATAATATGGAAATAATGAGTAAAGAGAGATGGTTATCTCCTTTATGTGGATGGGTTAAACTAAATTTTAATGGGGCTTCAAAAGGCAACCCTAGAATGTTTATAGGTGGAGGTGTTGCGAGAGATGAAAAAGGCCTATTAGTGGGTTCTTATGAAGGGAATATGGGGGTACAAAAAACCACTTGGATAAATACTCTTTGCGGAGTTAAATTAGCTAAATCTAGATGGTCTATTGACACTATTATAGAGTAAATTTCTATCATTGTCTTGTCCTTTCAAGAGGTTCATTTCCATCATGTTTTAAGAGAAGGTAATCAATTAGTGGAGTGATTTGATAAGAGGGATGTTTTTGAATAAGATTTTAGAGTGTGGTACATGAATGAGGTCTCTGATATTAATATTAATTTCATCATTTATAGAGATATGACTACTTCACATACTTAATCCTTCTTTGAGTTTGTTATTATATTCACTAACTTTCAATGATGAGAAAGATTTGTCTTGTATCATTATTAAGGAGTATAATCATCACACGTGGGAGGATAATTATATTTTATAATGTATACTAATGTTTAATAAACAAGTTTCATGTTTGAAAAAGGATTGGGATAATATGAAAATTTTAGTTGGCTGGATTATTATTGTCAATTTATTTGGGTACCAAAATTTTGAGATGGGTGGGGATATTAACATTGTTGAATAATTATCAGCTAAGATAATTAATAAGGATTGGAAGGTATGGAAAATATTTAATTTGGATGTTATAACCAGTTTAATTGAGATAATTTCTGTATTTGATAAGTTTTTATTAAAAAAATTCAACATAGTGGAAGGACCATGTTGTGGACATTAAGAATATCTCCATGAAAATCACTGAAGGTCAGATTTCCTAAGTGATTGGCTTAAAAGTGGAGGAAATAAAGTACATTAAATATATTAGGTAGTATAATGAATAAAATATCATATTATTTTTATATAAGGAAGAACAAATTGAATGTTAAGGGTGTTACCTAAGAAAATACTTTCCAAAGCCTTTTGACATGGTAGCCAAGCAAATCATGAGGTGAATCACTTTGGATGGAAGATTTTTAGTTGATGATTACTTTAATATGCTAATTATAAATTGATTTCATCATAATACTCCACTTATTCTACCCTTATATAGTTTGAACTCATTATAATTCTCTATACTAGATGTTAAAAGGGGAAAATGAAATGCCTGGTTCACCAAGTGGTGATATTCCTCATCTATAATTTTTTTAATAATTATAACCCTCTTGTTAAAGCTAGTGTGAATAAGGGTAATTATATAATGGTGAATACCCAAAAATAATCTTAGAAATTTATACTAAGACTAGTCAGAGGAAGGTCAAAAAGGCAATTCAGAATCAGGGTATTATTGATATTGATAGGGAGTGTGTTCACCAGGAGAACATGGGTAGGGAAGATACTGATAGGAATGATGTAGGCTATAAATTAGAAGTTGGTGTGGAAGATGTTACTGACCTATAGGACAACACAATGAATAAAAATTATGATGTATTTGAGGATGGGATGGATGAGGTGGTGTAAGGGTTATAATTATTTAAATAGGGAGATAGGAAAGATGAAATTGGACAAAAAGAGAATGTAAAAAATGACAAAAAGGATACAAAATTGTCCAAGCATGTTCAAACCAATCCTATGGAGTTTGACATGGTTGTGAATGAGGTTAATAATCATGATAGTTTATATAGAATTAGGGATTATTTGGACCTTCATAAGGTCATTATTCATTACATAATGAGATATAATAAAGTAATCAAAGAGGAGGTGAAAAACATGCACCAAAAGGAATGGATCCTTTGTACCAAGGTGGATTGGCTAGAGATGAGTGCTTAGTTTATGGAGTTGAAATTAAAAAATTGATAGAATGGAGAGAGAAAATGCAAATCTTAAGGAAAATATTGTTGTCCTTATATATTTTAATTTCATTACTATGAAAAATTATTTGTAAAGTATGGAGGGGTTGAAACTATTGACTAAGAGAAAAATAATAATGATGATGATGGTTCCATGGATGAAAAGAAGATGACAGTCATGGTTGGGGAGGAATATGTTCTTTAGACATCTCAGTATATGGAAAAAAATTTAAGAACTTGAAGGATAATTTGGATAATTTGTATGAGAAATAGAAGTGTGTAAGATGTTAGAGTGTTTCTTTTTTCTTTCTTTCTTACTTTTGGCTATTTTGAGTTATTTTGTAGTTTTTTCTCTTTTTGTTGTTCTTTTTGGGTAGACTTTTTATTGTATCTAGTTTTATGACCTAGTCTAATTATATTTTGTACTAGGTAGGTTCCCTCTCAAAACCCACTTTTTCATTAATAAAAAAATATTAAAATGTCATGTAGACCTTAAAAACTCTATTTCAAACTTGTTGAAGTTCTTAGATTATGCTTGAAACATTTGTTTTTTATCTTGTAGTCCAATAACCTTATTTTTATTACTTTAATATGTACATAAACCTAAAAACTCGATTAAATACTTTTTTCTAACATTACAGACCCTATAATAACCTTGGAAACATGTCCATAGGCATGAAAATTTTCTATTACATTTGATTGATGATTTGAAGAACTTTAAACCTTATTTTTTTCCTCTTCAAGCATTCAAACTGTCAAAATACACGATCATATGTTTAGGATTTTAGTAGTCTTTTAGACTACTTGTGGGGTTTGAAAGTTTTTTAAATATATCTTAATGTTTTCCTCATTCTAATTAATTATAAATACCATTAAGATATGTGTTAAAACTTACTAATATCCCTCCAAAACATTCCACATACCATGGATGAAGAGAAAAATGAAATAATGTCAACTAGTATTCTTATAAAACTCATGCAAACATAGTATTTTGACTTGAAACTTTGCTTAAGGCCTAAAAATAGTAATTGATAGTCTTAATTACCCTTTTGATATTTTCAACCCTTGTTTCTTACTCTAAATCCTTGATAGAAACCTACAAACCTTCCATAGACCTACACATATTGTTTTTAGATTGTTATATAGATTATAAACCTAATTTTATTATGATATGTAACATGTGGGTTTTGAAAATTTGTTTTTATATTTATTTTAATCTATTATACCTACTCAATCCTTTTTTATTGATCTTTAGATATTGATAAGGCTCAAGAGACCTTCTATAGATTTGTAGTTTGATTTTTCTCATGAAAATTATACTTTGACTTTATAGAATTCTCTATAACCTTGGAAACATGTTTGAAACATCTAAAATTTCATCTTTATAACCTTGGAAACATGCTTAGAAACTTAGATATACTTTCACTATGTTTCATACTCAATATCTCATAGAAACCAACTACTCACCCTCATGTTGTATTAATTGGAAACTTGATTCCAAATATTACATGGAAAATTGATTATTAAATAATAATTTTTTTGCGTTTAACATGTCACTAGATTCATATCCATGATTGGATACCTATATTATTCCTGATATGGCACTTTTTGGATGTAAGATATAGTAAAATGTTGAGAAACCTTCACACAACCCACATTAAAACACTTTAGAAATAATGGAGTCTACCTTGATTTTCTTGAGTGAGAAATTGAGAAGGTGAAATATGATTGATCATGGTCTTGATTGAGTTTTTACACATTTTAATTTTGAAGGAATCCATAAGGAGGCATAGAAAAGAGGTAAAACAAAGTCGGTGATACTCTTTGAATTAGTTGTGCAGATTTTAAGGTTTTGTGAAGGAGTTTCAAACCTATGGATTATATTATGAGCCTTTTGGAATGTTTCAACCATTTCCATGACCTAATGAGTTTACTTAGGCCCATTTTTATATTCACATTAAAAAGTATATTTTATGCCTTTAGACATCAAACAATTCTTGACAAGGGCTAATATGACTTTATGACCTCAATATGATTATTAGGCCTTAATGAAACATGAAAATGTATGGGAAACCCTAAATAATTAGTGAAATACCTTATTTTTGTCTAATATAATCCAAATTAAGGTACTACAAGATCTTGGTTAATTAGTCTTGGCCTATAAGTCTGGTTTCTAGCATGTGAGGTGATGTAGAGATCAAGGAGACTATAAAAGTTAACACATACTACTATTGATTTTTATACTATGGAAATTGAGTATATTTAATTTTAAATACCATCCATGATTTTGTTTTGATTTAATTCATTATTTTTTATTTATTATTTCTAAAAACCCAACCCATAATTTTTTGGTGTAGTAATTAGAGTGGTATCCACATCTATGCAACCTTGCGGATCACAAATGCATAAATCAGACTGATATTCATATGAATTATATCCTAGAAATGATATAATACATGGTTTTTGATCTTAAGTGTTGTAAAACATATGGTTATTTTTATACATTTTCACAAAGCCTTTTTTGAGACCTAATTAGTTTAACTCATGAGAATTATGGGAGTGAAGGAACTTGTAATCAACGGGGATAGTTTAGTGATTCATTAGTATTTCATTTTACCAAAGAACTTATTAATGGATATTTAAGTGTATTTATATAATTAATACATTTTAAAGGTATAAGATGCACTTGTAATATCCATTTCTAATATAATTTGTGAATAATCACTAATTTTACATGCTCATCCATAACTCATTATTGGAGAAGAATATAAATTAAATAATTACTTATTTGAATTATAATAATAATAGGTAAGTATTATCTCTAAGAATACTTGATCTAAAATTATCTACTTTCTAAAATCCTATACCTAACCTTAGCCTCCTTACTTATTTATTTAAGAACATAGAGTGCTAGTGGGTGTTATACAATGTGTATGAGAGTTGCCATTTTTTGACTTAAAATTTAGGATATAGATCTTAATATAAAATTTTTTTAATGATACATGAAATAAATTTGTGTATTTTATTTATTTAGTATTTCATTAGATTTATATATTTTATGTATTTTGGGTGTTTGTCTTATGGCATCTACAACACTTTTGGAACTATCTTAGCAATTTAATAATATTTTTAATGTTCCTTCCTCCCTTGATTTGATTTGTTTCCTTATATTTTAAATCAATATTAATCTATCAACTTAGTTTACGTTGTTTTATATGTTTCATTGGCACTTTCCCCTTTGATTTTTAATCCCATTCTAAACACTTGCATAAATGTTTTGATAATGATAGCTTATTTATTGAAACCTTCCATCCTAACATACATTGAGTTATTAGGGAATTTTTAGGTTTTTTATAATTATCCTCCTCCTCTTCTTATTTTATTTTTCCTTACTTGTGTCTTCTTTTTTTTACCCATTGGCTCACCTACTTTATATTTTTCCTATATTATGCCTTTTTCTGCAATTTTTGGTTTGATTGAGATTTAATTTATTTTTACTACATGTGCCCCTTGTATTTATTATTTTACCACTTATATTAAATTATGTAACTCAAAACCATTAGAAAATATAAAAATAAAATTTTTATTTATTGATGGATATATATATCATTCTTATATACAAATGTCATACTTTTTTCACAATCATGTTTTACACACATTTTTCTCATGGTATTATTTAAGTGGCTAAGATATAGGGTATACAACTTATATATGATTATGAAATACTAGATTATAAAGATTTTTTATCTCACTCACAACCTAGTTGGCATGATCTCATTGGTGGTATGCCCTACTTTTTAGGCATCTCTATACAATGTTTTATGGTGGTATCTATTTTGATTTTCATTTATCGTGGTGATCTATTTTACATTTCTTATATCATATATTTATATTACCTAAATCATCCATATTACATGGATATATACATTACATGATTTCATTTTTTACATAGTTACATTATGATTATTATATTCTTATGTGTATGTGTGTGTGCCTATATTGGTTGATTACTTACATGAGTATGCTTGTGTGTGTTTTTTTTGATGTCTTGTATGTACTTATCCATATATGATCCTTTTTATATTATTTATTGTTCTTGTAGACTTTAAAATATTTTATTAGACACTTTAAAATATCAATATTGACCTACATTCACTCTAAATCACTTGTGTGTACACATATGGATATTACATGTCATTTTTTCACATCCATATGATTTTAATGGGTATTACCTTCTTGATTATTTATTATTAACCTATAGGAATTCCTTAGTATATGTATAAAAAATTGAAAATCATACTCAAACTTTATCTAGATCATCATATTAGTATTTTTATCTATTAGATAACTTCATCAAAATTAGATGCTTATAAATTTTAGACTTGTTCAATTCTGTTGAACTCATCTTAATGCCAAGAAAAGGTTGGTTTACATATTAAAATATTCATATTTATTTATCCCTTAAAATTTTCATGCTTTTGGCATGAGAAATACTGAAAGAGTCCCATAAAAATACACAATGGGTATAATCATATTCATTATCTAACAAACATATATCACTCACAACAAATCACTTGCACAGCTAAGTGGACTACACTCTTTTGTCTAATTTATAAATTAGTCATGAAGATCAGGTCATATCCATGTCTAAATCACATTTATCCAAGTCAAATTTTCCTTTTTACAAGTGTCAAAAGCTATATCATATATTAAATTCATTAAGTACTTTTACACACATACACCTAACAAAGATAACCATATGGATTTTAATTTTTTGTTGTAGTATTAGATATGTAAGAAGTGCTTATCCATTCATTATGGTGTGGATGGAATTGTCTCCACCCACTATTATTCAAAATTATTAGGTAAAAAACTATTTTTTGGTCTAACATCTAGCTCATGAAATATCCATGAGATTGGTTATTCCTAAAGAGGAAGATGGGAACAATGATGGAATAATTTTTTATCATTCCAAGGCATGAATATATGTAGTTGACTTTACTATGGATTCTATGTCAAATAATCTCCAAAAAATGTAATGTCACTACTACAAGATCAATATGAGTTTCTTATATGCAGGTCTAATTGTCCAAAGTTATTATTGATGTTCATATACTATGCTCTTATATTTTATAAACACAATGGGAAAGGGTAGTTAAATATTTAAATTAAAAAAATGAGAGGGGAGAGTAGTATAGGAAAGGATGCCTCCAAATTTAGAATGATATTAATGTCTTGACTAGTAAACCAAGTTCCCTAGCAACAATTATACATTGTGGATTGATTTTCACCAAAAATTCTACCTCCGAAAACACAATGGGAAGAGTTTAAGGAAATAGGGGAGCATGCCTCAAATATTAACCCTAACTAATTATTAGTACATTTAGTTTATAGTAGGTCACACATAAAACTCCAAGGTAACTTATACACTAGCACACAAATTATCAATAATATGAGAAGAGAAGTGAAAGAGTTTATAAAGATATTCTAATAGACAAGTACATTATAACCATAGCATACATTTAATGGAAATGTATTCATATAATTAATTTAAAAATCCCTCAAAATGGATATGAATGATAATTTGAAACATATGATAGGCATTTTCCAAAAAACTAAAATTATATTCATTAAAAATCAAGTGTTATTACAACAATATCGATCATGGCTAAATTTTACAGTTTGAAGGGATGAAGGAGAAAGTAGGTGAAATCTTGGATTAAATATGATATCACTTTCAATTAAAATTTATTTGACCCATTAATTATAATATACATATAACTTTTATAGATAAAGATGGGATTCACCTCCAAATAACATGAAATTCTCATCCTAAGCCATGATGGCCACTCATGGTAGTTATAAAACAAAACAAAATTCCTCCAATCCATCAAAAATGATCTATGGAAAGACTAATCAATTGATACACATCGATGTCTATGAGGATATAGCTCCTAAATACTTTGACCTTGCATCTATGGCTTCTAGCATGGCTACCATGAGGTCAAAATCTTGGTCTAGTTTAGCGAGGTTCATTGATAGTTATTTAAATATTAACTTGGTTTGGGTCACTAATCTTTGGTACACCTAGAAGGGATCTTCTATTGACACATAGACCTTAGAAATGTATTTGATGCTTACCATGGATTATGTTGATATCTCAAGAACCACCTAGGCCCCTTCCCTATTTGTGTTAGTGACCTTCCTCATGACCTCATTAAAGTGACCTCGGTAGACTCCAAATTATCCTTTATCGTGTAGGGTGCTATCTAGGTGGAAAAATATAAGGATATTGACTTCCTTAAAGTATTCTAATATATATTTACTACCCACTTCCAAGGGTCTTGTTATGGTTAAATCCATAACCATCCAATCCTCCATAGCCATTTTCATGTTCTTAGTGTATGTTTGATACAACCCCAAGTCATATGTGGGCATTAATTTTAATTTTTAGAATATACCTTTATTGACTATCACCAATAACTTATTTCATTTGTCATAAATCTCCATGATCCTCTCCATGTAAATTTGAGTTCACTGGATGAGAACATTGGTATCTACCATAGTTTCCACAACCTTCCGCATAAATGAGAAGAGTAGTAAGAGGGCATCCTTGACCTTCCCAATTATCCTAGCGGGAAAGGAGATATTTACCTAGGATTATAGTTTTTAAACTTTACTTTGTTTATCCTTAAAGAACTTCTTTGACATATCACAGGTTGCTCAAAGAATGGAAAGTGGGTCCTTAGATTCTTTTTCCTCCCCAGTGGAGGTCCTCACTTTGGTGAGAGAGAAAAAATATTATTGGGTCTATCAAACCACTAGGTTCCCTTCTTGGATGAATTTCTACATGAGGGTAATCTTGATGCTCCCTATGGCATGGTCAAAACTCCACTACATAATTGGATCACCATGGATTGTTATCTCCAGTGCTTGTAATCTTGGGACCATCTCCCAAGATATACGAGGTGTTATAAGAGTTTATAATATGGTGGTGAAGGGTATAGGATGATGTGGAGGGGATATGGAGGAAGTGGAAAGTGTGAATGAAAAAAATAATGGAAGAGGGGGCCTGGGAGAGAAGGGAGAAAAGATGAATTAGGAAGACCAAGAGAACATTTTTTCCTACCACTAATCTTGGGTCATGCCCACCTAAAGCATGCTGACTCTCGAGAGAGGGGTATTCATTAGAAAAGAAGATATCAATTGGTTAAAACCAAATCCTTGGGCACCTGAGGTGATGGAAAGAAGAGGTTAGGGAGCAATGCATAGAGATACCATGGATGGTGATAGAGGTCAATAGAGGAGGTTAGGCCTGAGTATAATGTATCTAGACTAAATATTAAAGGTGATTCACCTTCTATTTATTCTTAGGTCTCTTACCAAGGTCATCCCTAGGTGTTATGGTAGAAGGACTAGTAGGGATAGTACGAGTTATGGAGTCTAACTATGGAGGTTGTTTAACCACTAAAGGGGGTGATGGGATGACTAAATGGGGTGTCAATATTTTTTAAAACACTTTAAATTTATTCTTATAGATTTTAACCATGTCTATTGAAGGAGGTATGCCTACAAGTAACTAGATTTGAGGCATGCCCGATGGAGTTACAAAGGAGGTTTTAGGTTGGGGAATGGATGAGGTAGAGGGAAATGAATAAGTGAGGATGGTTGATAATACTAAGGCCATGGTACCTAAATGAATAGTGAGGGGTCATAATAGGGAAGAGAGGAGGCAACACTTGAGTAGCTTGTTGAAGAGGTGTAGAACTAAGGGATGTTATGAGAGGGATATGGAAGGTAGTAGGATTGAATGGAGGAACCTTCATAAGTTATTTATAGGAGCCAAACTTTAGGCTTTCCTCTAGTCTATTACTAGCATTAAATCTCAAGGTTTGTGTGGCCTAGGGCCAAGGTTTTGGTGGTTGAGCTGCCTGTGCTTAGGTTACTTAATGTTGAGTTATGTGGGTTTGGATTGGCTTGGGCTGGGATGGGATATTAAAACTATTCTAGGAGGTGGAGGGGGAGATAAGTCATGAGGATATAGAGATTATAGAGGAGGTAGAGGGGAGATACAGAATGAGGAGATAAATATATTGGATGAGGTAGAGGGGGATCTAAGGCACAAGGAGTTAGAGATATTAGAAGCATAGGGAGATATGAGGCACAAGAAGCTATAACTTATTAAGGAGGAAGAGGGGGAGTTGAGGCATGAGGAGCCATATCTCTTATAGGAATAGGTAATGGAATACCCTAGAAAAGCCTCCTATAAATCATAGGAGTTAGGATGACATCCTTAACAAAATGAGTGGCTATATGAAGAGGCATAGATGGGACCAGCTAGACCTTCCTTCCCTTCTTATTTTGAGCCATTATTTAGGCCATCACCTCCTAGTCATTTGAAACATTAAAGTACAAATCATCATCATACTCTAATTGGTGGCCATAATTGACATTGAGGTGACTCTAATACCTCACCAGATGATCCTTGATCATGCCCTTAGAATCCTAATGTTGGATTTTAGCTCTCATTAGAGTGAATGAATCTTGGCCAATCACCATTTTATAGGGAAAATGGAAGGCCTTGTACACATGGTACCAAATGGTAATTAGGAATGATAGGCATGCCTTCTTCTAGTGACTAATGCAAAAACCAAAAACACCCTCCACTAGTTGGTATGCAATCTCTTACTCTCCTAGGAAATATATAATGAAGTATGGTGGGTGAAGGGGATACTTTATAATGTCTATGAATTTAATCATGAAGTCTTCCTAAAAGTACTAGTAATTATTGATGGTTACAATAGAGTATATAATTTCTTATGATAAATGGGGAATTGGGGTATTGTTGATCACATTATACACCAATGGATATAATTACTTATAGACATACCATATATCTTTTTTTTACTATGGACATATAGCTTATAAAACACTATATGGACCATTGATCCCCTTAGAACCCACATAAGAAATTCAGATGGCTTGAAGGTAAGCATCTTATAAACCACATCTACAAGATAGCTCATCATGTAAAATTTCCTCATACTCAATCATATAATATGTCATCAACCAAATTGAAGTTGATAATCCCTCCCATGTATAAAACCTTAGAGATAGTGAGAATCATGAGGATGGGCACCCATAATTTTTTAACATGTAGGTAGTTTGGGGCCCTAAACATTTAGTTTAGTAGAATCATACCCACCTAGACCTATTCCTAGAAGGTATAAACTATGTATGCATTTATGTCCTCCTTACTCACCCATTTGACATATAGATTCTTTATCTAATCATATATGACCTTATAAATTTAGAATGTGCCTTTATAATTTTGCACCATTGTATCATCATATGAGAAATTGAAATCAATGAGGGAGTAATATACTTTGTAGGCATGGCTAAAAATGTTGGAAATCTAGTTTTAGGAGTTAGTTGAGCAAACCCAATCATGGAGTTCATTCTACACTTACATGGTAATAAGGATAAGGTTGTTGAATAATTAATTAAAAGGGAACATCTCAAGTTTGGCCATGATTATGTGAAGATTTCACTTTTTATAAGCCTAAAGGGCATCTTTAAACTTGGCATATTCCTCATTATCAGAGCTTGATTCTTTGGGTACCTATTAGATAGATTTGAATAGGCCATTATATTCTTGAGTTGAATCAAGCCTTATATTAATAGGGTATCCCTATAGTTAGGTTCAAATTTGGGGTTTGAGGAGGATACATCCATTGCAGCAAGGTAGAGGCCAATAGAAAATTATTGAGTGCATGGGAAAAAAAATAAAGGTATACAATGAGATTAAAAAATTATGGATTTGTTTTTATTATTAGGATAAATAGTGATAAATATTAGTGATTCTTCCTTAAGATATTTATAAAATAATACATTCATCCCCTTGCATTAATGGCATTTGGTGGCTCACTTAACATGGATTTAAATTTGGGTTGGAGGCCTAATCTCTTCTATTTATTTACCAATCCAAAGTTAAATTTAGAGCTTGTGATCCTACACTACCAACAAGATTTAGAAATGATGATGCAAAGTTTTAAAACTATCAATTAGACCCATTTTATATTTATTTAATGTCCAACATGTTATAGGCACATGGTCACATATTCCCAAGGTATCCTAAGAAACTCTTGCCTTATGCCATGTGTTATCCACTTATTGGTTCTCATGTTAACAATAATCACCTAAGAATAAAATTATACTTCATTTTCATATCTTTAGGATGGGTGAGGTGTCATTTAAGGACACCTAAAATCCTATTATTAGTCCTTAAGCTCCATCTATACTTCATTCTAACCATGTTAGAACCTTATAGTGCTACTTACTCAATGCCTAGTTGTGTTACATGACACACATTGATTGGTGTAGGTTCCCCCAAGATATGATGTATCTGATGGGTCTAGGATATTTGCTAATTTGAGATTAGGATACATTGTATCCTTTGAGTGGGATAGGCTTCCCTAGTATTTAACATATGTAATAGGACTGAAAGATTGGCCACTCTAACACCTCACAACATGGTACACTCTAAGTGAGTTGTGTTCCATTATTCTCTAACATCTCTAACATGATTGAGATATTGGCCACTTTGACATCAAGTGATGTGACATCCTCTAATAACTATCAATTAGCTTTTCTCTAGTGGTTAGTTCATTCTTATGAAATTTGTGTAAAAGACTAAGTGAAAATAGAAATACATGTAATGAATTAATAACTCACTTGACTGACATTTAGTCCATAATTTTCTATGCAAAACTTTAGGTTTGTTGCTTCAAGAAGGGATTGAGACTCCAAGAAATTAATTTGAAAGTGTTAAGGTGTGGAGCCTAAAAGCTTCACCAAAGGAGTGCATTACCAAAGTTGTAGGTTTACACAGTCACCGGCATCAGTCAGGAGCGACCGACATCGGTTAGGTGTAGTTTAGGAGATGCCACCATCAGCAGGATATTGGCCGACATCGGTCATAGGCAAGTAGGCAAGAACTGGCGTCAGTTACCTGTGCATCTAGAGAGCTATTTTCGAGGACAGAACTGAGTGTTTGCATGATGATTTTAAGTCTTAGTCTTAAGTTCATGTCTCTATTATTAGTAAGAATATTTTTAGAGCCCTTGTTCAAGAGGCTTAACTGTTGGTTGTAAGTGCATGCTCAAGTCTCCTAATTCTATATGTAGAATTAGATCTTCTTAGCTTATTGTAGTTCATTGTATTGAATGTTGAGAGAACAGTACAAAATTGTATAGGTGAATCAATCTAGGTTGTTGGAGTTGATTGTACTTGAGAGAGAGAGCTCTTGAGGGATAGAGATCTAGAGAGAGATCTGTACATCTAAGAGAGGTGTGGAAGAAAGAAGTTTCTTCAATTGTATTCCTTCTGTAAATATTTTAATACAAGTTTTCAGGGTGGTTTCTTGTATCTCTTGTTCTTGCTATTTATCATTCTAGTTACTCATCTATCTGATTTAATTCCATAGTTTATTGCTTTCATAAGTGTAATCAAATTGTTGGTTGATCCCCAACAAGTGGTATCAGAGCCTTGGTTGCAGGTTTTAGAGCTTGATATCCATCAAGTGGCATCAGAGCTCAGGTTCACTAACAGGTGGTTCAAATATGTGTAGTGTGTATTGATTACAGGTTACTCACAGGGTTTTCTATAGGGATTTCTATTTGAATGGGAGAAGCAATGGTAGAAGAAAGTAAACTGAGAATGGAGAAGTTCAATGGCAAAAATTATAAACATTGGAGAATGCAGATAGAGGACTATCTATATTAGAAAGATCTATACTTACCATTAGGTGGGATTGCAAAGAAGCCCATAGACATGGATGATGAAGAATGGGAAGTTCTTGATAGAAAGGCTCTGGGGTCTATAAGACTGAGTCTAACATCTACTGTGATATCTAATTTATCACAGGAAAGAACAACGATAGAGTTGATGACTACTTTAGCAAATTTGTATGAAAAACCCTCAGCTTCCAATAAGGTATATCTTATGAAGCAGCTATTTAATTTGCATATGCAAGAAGGTGGATCTGTATCTAATCACCTGAATGATTTCCATGGAATTGTAAATCAATTAAGTTTAGTCAATATTGTATTTGATGATGAAATTAAAGCTCTTTTAATATTATGTTCTTTGTCTAAAAGCTGGCATAGCTTAGTAATGGTAGTTAGTAATATTGCATCTGCTTCAAACATTTTAAAAGTAGAGGATGTTATTAGTGTTATCTTGAATGAGGAAATTTGTAGGAAAAGCAAAGAAGAGACATCTAGGAATGCTTTAAGTTTTGAGAGTAGGGTAAGGCAAAAAGAGAAGAGCAAGAAAGGGAGATCAAGATCTAAGTCTAAGGTGAGAGGTAGATCGAAATCCAGAAATGGTAGGAAGCCACAATGCTGGAATTGTGGAAAGATGGGGCACATAAGCAGAGATTGCTAGTCAAAGCATAAGGAGGACAATCAGCATGAAGGAAAAGAAGAAGCAAAGGTTGTAGGTATTGCACAAGATGCTTTAATATTCTCTTTGCATAATAATATAGAATCTTGGGTGTTAGATTCTAGTGCATCTTTTCATGCTACCCCTAATAGGAAATATTTTAGTGACTATATCCATGGAGATTTTAGAAAAGTATATCTAGGGGATGATGAGCCTTGTAAAATTATTGGCAAAGGTAAAGTGCAGATGAAAATGCAAAATGGCAACACATGGGTGTTGAGAGATGTTATGCATGTTCCTAGCTTGAAGAGGAATTTGATTTCTGCAGGAAAGTTAGGGGATGAGGGTTGTACAGTAACTCTCACAGCTGAATCTTGGAAGGTGACCAAGGGTGCACTTGTTATGGCCAGAGGTAAGAGAGTAGGTACTCTCTATTTATGTAATTATGTTACTAACAATTCTCCTTTTGTATTATCTACTTCAGATGTGGATGCAAAATTGTGGCACTCAAGGCTTGGCCACATGAGTGAGAAGGGAATGTCTATTCTTAAGTCTAAAGGTAAGCTTTTAGATTTGAAAAGCATAGATCTAGATTTTTGTGAGCACTATGTTTTTGGAAAATAGAAGAGAGTGAGTTTTCTCAAGACTGGGTCAACAAAGAAGAAGCATAAGTTGCATCTTGTTCACACAGACATGTGGGGACCGGCTCAGGTAGCTTCTATTGAAGGATCACAGTACTATGTTTCATTCATAGATGATGCTACAAGAAAGGTATTGATCTATTGTATTAAGAAGAAATCTGATGTATTTGAGACTTTTAAGATTTGGAAAGCTATGGTTGAGAATGAAACAGGCAAAAGATTGAAGTGCCTAAGATCTGACAATCATGGTGAGTTTTGCAGCTATAAGTTCAACTGGTATTGTTATATGCATAGAATCTGTAGGCAAAGGATGGTTCCAAGGACACCTCAACAGAATGGTATTGCTGAAAGGATGAACAGAACAATCATGGAGTGTGCAAGATGTATGAGATTGCATGCTGGTTTGCCCTTAGAGTTTTGGGCAAAAGCTATTGACATTACAATGTACCTGATTAACAGAGGACCCTCTACAACTCTGGATGGTGGAATCCCAAAAGAGGCATGGATAGGTAAAAAGGTAGATCTCTCTTTTCTCAAAGTTTTTGGTTGTGAAGCCTTTGTGCATGTTGATAAGGAAAATAGAAAGAAGTTAGATGCTAAGTCTATGAGGTGCACATTTATTGGCTATGGCTCAGATGATTTTGGTTTCAGATTTTGGAATTAGTTTAAGATAATTAGGAGTAGTGATGTTGTTTTCAATGAAAAAGTGATGTATAGTGATCAGCTAAAGAAGCTAAATCAATCTGGGTAGAGCAATGGTGAATTGGATGAGGTGACGGTCCAATATGAGCTTGCGGGAAAAAGAAATAATCACTTGCAGGAAAACACAAAGGCCAACGTTGGCAAGGAAGGAACCGACGTGAGTAGAACAAAAACTGATGTCAGCAATATAGAGACTGATGTTAGTAGGACAGGCACTGACGTCAGTCAGGCAGAACTGACATCGGCCAGTAACAGGCCTAGAAGTGATCGAGGTCGGTCACTGTCAGAGAAGTTGGGTGGACAACGTGTTGTGAACGAGTCTTAAACACCCATCAAGAGGTCAAAAAGGGTAAGTAAGCCTCCAATTTGATATTCCCCTTCATTATCCTATTTATTGTTAATCGATGGTGAAGAACCAGAGAGTTTTGAAGAAGCATTACAGGTGGAGTCTAAGAGTCAGTGGGAGTGTGGCATGGTTGAGGAGATGGAGTCCTTGATAGCAAACCAAACATGGGATTTGGTTGAGTTTCCAGCTAGTAAGAGGACACTGAAGAATAGATGGACCTATAGATTGAAGGAAGGTGAGAATGGATAGATGAGATATAAGGCCAGATTGGTAGTGAAAGGATTTACATAAAAGCCAGGTATTGATTTTGGTGAGATTTTTTCCCCTGTTGTTAAAATGACTTCTATACAGATTGTACTGTCTTTGGTTGTTGTTGAGGATTTGCATCTTGAGCAGCTAGATGTTAGAATAGCATTTCTTCATGGAGATTTGGATGAGGAAATTTATATGGAACAGCCAGAAGGATTTGAGGTCAAAGGTAAGGAGAAGTTAGTGTGCAGATTGAAGAAAATCTTGTGTGGCCTCAAGCAAGCTCCTAGACAATGGTATTTGAAATTTGATAGGTTTATGACTGAGCATGGCTACAGTAGGTGTCAATCTAACCATTGTGTGTATTTTAAGAGATTGGATAATGGTAGACATATTATTCTATTGTTGTATGTAGATGATATGTTGGTTTCAGGATCACACATGCAGGATATCTCTGAGCTTAAGGTGAAATTAGCTCAAACATTTGCCATGAAGGATTTGGGAGCAATGAAGAAAATCCTTGGCATGAGCATTAAGAGAGATAGGAAAAATCACAGGTTGATTTTGTCTCAAGAGGATTATGTGAACAAGGTGTTGAAACGGTTCAACATGTAGGATGCTAAACCGGTAAGCACACCTTTGGTTGGACGTTTTAAGTTGAGTAAAGAACAATGTCCTAATTCACATGATGAGGTAGAGTACATGAGTAAAGTTCCATATTCTTCCATAGTAGGGAGTTTAATGTATGCAATGGTTTGTACTAGACCAGATATTGCCCAAGCAGTGGGAGTTGTAAGTAAGTATATGGCCAATCTAGGAAAGGAACATTGGAAAGCAGTTCAGTGGATCCTTAGATATCTGAGAGGAACCAGTAGTAGGCATTTGTGCTATGGAGGTTTAGATACTTCTCTACATGGTTATGTAGATTTAGATATAGCAGGTGATTTGGATGGCAGGAGGAGTACCACAGGATATGTTTTCACTATAGGTGGAATGATGGTTAGCTGGATATCAAAGTTACAAAAGGTTTTTGCCTTGTCAACTACAGAAGCAGAGTATATTGCAGTCATAGAGGCTAGTAAAGAGATGATATGGATGACACGGTTCATGGAAGAGCTTAGAAAGGAGCATGCGAGTTGCAGATGATATAGTGACAGTCAGAGTGCAATTCATTTGGCTAAGAATTCAACCTTTCATTCAAGAACAAAGCATATACAGCTTAGGTACCACTTCATAAGATAGGCATTATAAGATGGTGAGTTAAAGCTAGAGAAGATCCATACAGATAAGAATCCTGTTGATATGTTAACCAAGCCGGTTACAAAGGAGAAGTTGAATCTTCATTCAAATTTTGTTGGTCTTCATGATTGAGTTGAAAATGGAAGAGCTAGAAGATGTTGTTGTATAGGTACTGGTGCAGTTGTTTATCTCCAAGTGGGAGATTGATAAGGTGTGGAGCCTAAAAGCTTCACCAAAGGAGTGCATTACCAAAGTTGCAGGTTTACACAGTCACTGGCATCGGTCAAGAGCGATCGACGTCAGTCAGGTGAAGTTTAGGAGATGCCAGCATCGGCAGGATATCAGCCGATGTTGATCACAGGCAAGCAAGCAGGAATCGACGTCAGTTACCTATGCATCCAGAGAGCTATTTTCGAGGATAGAACCAAGTATTTGCATGATGAGTTTAAGTCTTAGTCTTAAGTTCACGTCTCTATTATTAGTAAGACTATTTTTAGAGCCCTTGTTCAAGAGGCTTAACTATTGGTTGTAAGTGCATGCTCAAGTCTCCTACTTCTATATGTAGAATTAAATCTTCTTAGCTTATTATAGTTCATTGTATTGAATGTTGAGAGAACAGTACAGAATTGTATAAGTGAATCAATCCAGGTTGTTGGAGTTAATTGTACTTGAGAGAGAGAGCTCTTGAGGGATAGAGATCTAGAGAGAGATCTGTACATCTGAGAGAGGTGTGGAAGAAAGAAGTTTCTTCAATTGTATTCCTTCTGTAAAGAGTTTAATACAAGTTTTCAGGGTGGTTTCTTATATCTCTTGTTCTTGCTATTTATCATTCTAGTTACTTATCTATCTGATTTAATTCCACAATTTATTTCTTTCATAAGTGTAATAAAATTTTTGGTTGATCCCCAACAGAAAGTTGACTTATGAGGTTAGAATCATAAATCCTTAAAATAATAAGCCTACCTTAGTCATAAAATAAACAAGGTTTCCATTGCTTGGGGAAATCAGGGTGACACAAAATTTCAAGGACCTAGTCCAAAAAATGATAGTTAAAAAGAAATAATGGATATGGGAGCTCCAGTTTTGATAATTTTGAGGGGTCCCCCATTTATATAAAAATGGGGCATGTTGGCCACAACAAATGGAGTCTTCCTTGGGTAAAGTGATGATAGGCACTTATAACCCAACTAGTTAATTTTTTTCCCCTACACAAAATAAAAACTACAAGAGAGATATTAATACATAGTAGGAAAAGGAAGGCACTAAAGTCATGTAATATAAAGTGGCATACTAATCTTTCATTTTTTAAGTAATAACTAGTGTGTGTAAGAAAGGATTCTCAATTTTCCATTTAATTTTAGACTCTACTTGAGCAACAAAGGTTGGACAAGGTATCAAGCTCCTTCAAGGATGTTAGAGGTAGATGGCATGAGCATTTATCTACTACCAAACAATAATCTATATCCCTGATAGAGATATCTTTGGTCCTATTTAAGGCCTTTCTCCACTACTAGCCATGATAAAAAGCCTGTAATGGAGGTTTCTTAAATGGCCCTTTCATATAAGACTCAAAATTCATATTCTACATGATTTTATTATCCATTAAATTCCTTGTGAGAATCTTTTATATTAATCTCATCCATTGAGGGTTTAAGAATAATCCAAGGGTGAAAGGATAATGAGCAAGCCCTGAATACCCAACTAGTCTTTGATTATCTTGAATAGTCTTGTATTTTCCTAAGATGTTACATTAAGTGTAACTTATTGGTTATATTTGAATGTGGTCTATTATATAATCCACTTATTTATTTTATAATCTTTGGCCTCCCAAATCTGAAATGTAAAAAGGGTTTAATTACTATCCCTGAATTTTATGAAATTAATATTTAAACCAAGTCTTCTTACTTTTTAATAATTTTTCTTAGGCTTTGGCCATCACCTAGAGTGGATACTAACATGGACAGGCATAATAGGAAAAACATATAAAAAACAAGATGTAAACTAAAGGAACAAAACAAAAAATAAATTACAAAATAAAACACACAACAAGACCAAACCTATCTAATATATACATTACCAACCCCTTGCCTAATCTATTCATAAATTACACTGGATAGGGTAGTTAAGAAATAGAGTTTTAGGAATTGTCTAATTACTGGTAATGGTAGGTCATTTTTCTTGAGAGCTTTGAGGTGAAAGATGTCCTAACTTAGGATTTTGGCTATTTGGTATCAGCTAATACAAATGGGATCAAATTTTAAATTTTTCCCTTTCTTCTCATGATCCTTATCCCACATTAGGATTAGGTCAAAGATTTTGAAGGTCTTGATCTTAGATATTTTATCAAACCAACTTTTAACTATATCCTAATGTTTGTTAAAGATTAATAGAGCTTAATCCTAAGCTTCCTTAAATTGAATTATGTTTAGGAGTCTAGAATTAACCTTATCATCTGGTTCCATGATTTTTTTCATGAATTTATAAGTTGGAAGCCTAACATGACTAGCATGATCGGATCTAATACATAAATTAAAATGAAATGATAACTTTTGAGGGCTTGTTTATACCTGGTGTAGTCTACCCATAGAGAAAAACTTATCAACGATTTCCATTCTTGTGGTTTCTCTTCAACTAACTTATTGATCATATTTATTATATTTGTAATGGTTGACTTTTCCAATCCACTCCCTTATAGGTAGTGTTTGGATGAGAACCTTAGCATGATTTCATTGTCATAGGCCCATTTTTTGAATTCTTCAGATTGGAAATTAGGGCCATTATCACACACTAAAGAGATAAGGACCCCAAAACAGGTGGTTATGGTATTTTACAAGAACTTAATGACTTCTACTATGGTACTTATTTTAGTTACAGCTACCTTAGACCATACCATGCAATAGTATGTGCTTGTGAGGAGAACCTTATGGCTAGCTAATGAATTAGGTTTAATGACTTTGAAAAAATCCAATCCCCATTGGACAAATGGTGTTGAATCCATGATGGGATATAGTGGAATTTCAACATGGGTTTCCATTTTATCAACTATTTGACACTAATGGTAAAATAAAATATGGACATGAACATCTTTGAATAGTCTTAGATAATAGTAGCCTACCTAAAGAACCTTGTGTGATATGGCATTGTTTATGTATGACCAGCTCCCATCTTTTCCTACAAACTTGCCATTATTTCTTTGGCCTCCTCTTGTGACATGCACATAAAGTATACTCCTTCATGGTTCTTTATGAATATAACTCCCTTAGTTAGAATTTATTATGTTGAATTCAACTAGATGGCTCTATTATATGTTTGGTTGAGTCTTAGAGGTGTGTTTCCATATATTAGGAAGTGCATGACTAGGACATACAATTCTGATTATATTACTCTCCCTTGGTCCACTTGGTACATATTTATACTTGAATATATCTTATTTATGATTTGGTTGAGGATCTATCCTCTAGCCAATTTGGTTAATTTGATTTCTAGGTCATATTCTTATAATTTTTTCATCCATTAGCCTCTGCACTCTCCCAACTCATTCTACCCTAGTATTTTCTTTACTGATGGGTCTAAGACAATTTTTTGCACCTTATTCTTGAGGATGTAGTGTCTAAATTTATTCACTACCTTGACCAGGGCATAGGAATGCTTATCCAAGGTAGAATATTTTAGCTCATCATCCTTGATATTGGTGCTCATAAAATCAATGGGGTGTTCTTCTCCCTATAATATATAGGTGAAGGAATTAATAATGGTGTGTTTAGAAGCAAAGGGTTAGATATAAAAATATTGCATATAGTTTAGGATAATGAGAATTGGAGCTTACATAATGGTGTCCTTGATATCCTAGAAAGATTTCTTTGATTCAACATGCCATTCTACTTTCATGTCCTATTTTAACATGGCATTCAAGCATTTTACAATTTTATTAAATTTAGAAATAAAACTACACATAAATTTAATTTTCACAAATAAGGGTTTCATTTATTTATTAATGTTACATAAAGGTAGTTTAAAAATTACATCTACCCTTTTTGGATTGATAGATATACCTTATTTTGTGATAATGTGACTGAGAAGCTTACCTTTGGTGACATCAAACATGTTATTCTTTGGGTTTAGGGAAATGTCATACCTTATACATATTCAAATACTTTCTCAAAATGGTGTACATGATTTGACATATATTTTAAAAACATAGTTAGGTCATCCATATATATTATTATGCATTTACCAATCAGTCCTTCAAAATCAAAGTCAATCACCATTTGTAAATTTTCACCAATATTTTTAAACTGAAAGGACATTCATTTATAAGCAAAAATGTCACACTTGGTGGTGAAGGTGGCCTTGGCACTATCTTCAAAATTAACTAAGACCTAGTTGTATCCTAAAAATCCATCAGAAAAGGACACTATTTGAGATCCACTCACCATTTGGATTACTTTGTCAAGGGAAGACAACATATAATTGTCTTTTTTTGAGGTTTGGTTTAAGTTTTAGAAGTCTACACATGGCATATTTCTCCATTTTTATTTCATATGGGCACTATGTTGGCCACCCAAGTGAAGTGATGAAATAAAATAATTATCCCCACAAAAAGTAACTTATGGACTTCCTCGTGTATTAAAGTTTCCATGATTGGGTATATCGACCTCTATCTTTTCATAAAATTTTTATGATTAGGTTTTATGGGAATAGTGTGAGTGATCACTCTTGGTTTAAATACCTATTATCAGTCTATATTGTACCCTTGAGGCTAAGGAGTTTTAGACCTACCTCATCCAACTCATACAATAGAATCATCTCTAGGTGTGGGTAGCCTAATTAGTGAGGTAAGTCTCTAGTTTTGGGGATAGCTCCCTTGATGCATCATCTAAGCTCAACTACTACCTAAGTCTATTTTTATTGCCAATGAAAAGGGATATAAGGGACATTAAATCAAACCTAAACTATGAGGGGTTATACACTAATAAATTATAATTCCTCTACTTGGTCCTTCAATAACTATTATAGACAACACAAAGAATAATTAATAACACACTTTCTCCTAAGACCCCTACACATAAATGATTTACTTGGAGGTTATGTTGATGACTATGACCTAAGGATGATGAGTGAGAGGTTTGACTCAAGACACTATCAATAAATCTTCATTGTAAACACAATATTTGGCACATTAAAACACCATGTAACCTTCATAAGAATAATTCACTAGAATCTAGGTGAGAGGTAAGGCCCTACAGAGGGATAAAAGTATCAACCACTTATGAAAATCAACAAACATGAAACACACTAGATACTAGTATAGGGGAGGTTGAATTAGTCTTTGTATTAGCTCAATGCTATAAGATTAAATGGATAGAAATTTATCATACCTAATAGAGTGATTTATACAATGGTTCTTTAAGCCTAATTTATAGCACATGAGAAGGATAGATAAGGAGAAAGTGGCATATAAGTGTAGTTTAGAGGCCATGATGACTATCATTTATCCAATAAGTAATTAAAAACTTGAATTAGGGGTAGTAATAGTCCTATAAATCGTCCCATATGTTACTTTGTCTATATAGTGGCCTCTAATGAGCCTTTTTGGGTGTAGAGGTGTAGTGAAAATGGCCTATTTATTATCATAGTTAACCCCATAAAGACACCATGCTCCTCAAAACTGATCCATCTCTATGATATGTAGTGATAGGTCATGCACCTATTATGAGAGGGTAGTTACATGTTTGAACATGTCCATTGCTTTCCTAACTACCACACTTCATACCATTCTCAGCCCATTCAATGCATTTTTCCTTAAAGTGGAAGAGATACCTAAGACTTAGTCATCTTAAATAATGTGTAAAAATTTATAATGGCTTGGAAATGTTGACACAAGGGTGTTTCTATTCTATAAATCCTCTTCATCATGTGAACATACCTATAATAATCTTCCCTTAATATAAATGATGGTTATCTCCTTAATTGAGTTTGAGTATAATAATTAGGCTTGTTTTTACTACTATGGGGATTAAATAATGGTTGTTTTAAATCCATTCCACCTATGCACATTCCTAATAGGCCTTCATAATCACTCTAGACCTTTAACATTCTTGAGACCTATGAAAAAATGCATAAAACTAGACATTATAAACCATTTCCTTGCATATTATACCTCACACATGACAAATTCCTAGTGTATATGTAGCATATAGGATTTTTAGATGCCCTTATAATGCATTTAATGTCCATTGGAGTCACTAGGAATAGCTTCTTAGCCATCAGGTTCTTTATGAGGGTTTTGGAGGGTTTGGAGTGGCCTACCATATTACTAATGGTTCATAAAGTATAGGCCTTAGATTGAAAAATTAAGGCCATATATCTTGATTACATAGACCCCTTAAAATATCCTTAACAAATCTTGGTTCCATGTATCTTTTATGGTGAGATCTAAGTAAATATTGGTAGCCCTCAAGTTTATTCATGGTAGTCTAGGCATGCTTAGTCTTAGGATTGTTCATAAAATTTCCCCCCTAAATCCATCTCTCTCCACCATGGATAGAAAGTTGATATGGGTCCTTAAATTACCCTAAGATAAATTTTCCCCATGCATTTCCTTTTGTAATATGTGATCATTCAAACTTATATCTTAAGTTGGAAAACTATGATAAAAGAGCTTAAAGAAGGTTTTAAGGCCAAATTATCAATCTATTATCTTCCCCTACCTATGACACCAATCTCAAGACATATACCATAGTGATAAAACCTCTTATTTCCTTACATATTATTGAGAAACTCATTTTTCCATAGGAGTGGAGTTGGAGGTTTGAGGGCTTATGTAGGGTTTTAGGCCTTATAAGATTAAACTGATGGTTAAGTCATAAGACCATTTATATGTGATTTTGTTGACTTTAGATCCTTTTTATCATCGTTTTCAAATAAAATCCAACATTTTACATAGTTTCATGATGGCTAAGGTCTCTATTTTTTTCAAATTTTTCCTTTATCTCCATTACAGCCATCACTAGCCTATACTAGGTCTTTAAGCCACTTGATGTTATTTCCCTAAAGAGCCTTGATTATTTATTTACTCACTATAAATGGAGTTATACCTCTCATGAAATATACTTTAGGGTCTATTAAAATATTTTTATGCTTGAGTCTCATTTTTCCTACAACAAACATACTCTCCTAGCCATATACATAATTTATGTGTGTTGTGAGTGCTTAGCTAGGCCTGGGCACCTCTTATAAACTTGAGTCTACATTCAAGGATATTCAAGAACATAAATATTCCATAAAAACATTATAGAGTCACTTTTACATGTCTTGCTCCTTCTAGTATATCTCATCCTTCAAACTAATTATGAACTTTAACTTGACTAGGTAGACATGTATGCATTAGGCCACTATGTATACAGGGTTAGGGGGTCATGTTGGTCAACTTAATTAATCATTATTTTATGTTACCCTTGACCTTCGATAAATATTTTACCCTATAATTTTCTTGAGATCCAACCTCAATGTGTATGTGGCATCTTATAATCAAGTTTGGAGACAACTTGGTTGGGATCCTATAGGTGATGATTTGAAGCATTTGATTGTAATTGAAATCCTTCTATAGGCTAATGAGAAAGAGAAAAAAATTATACACCATACTAAGAACTCAGTTGACCTCCTTATATCCTCTTAAAGTTTCTCAAGATATTCATCTTCACAAGTATATAATCCTTTATTACATTTGCCTAGACCCATCTATAGGTGATGATTTGGGAGAATTATTGAAAGTTGGTCTTGAACTTGACCTTTTAAATTATGTCATTAGCCTCTTAATATTAGACAAACTTTATTGGACTTATTTTTTCATGGTTTCATTTGCCTTTCATGGTTTGGTAAAATATTTTGGTGTTACATTCATACACAGGCTTGTGCATGAGGTTATAAGCCTGTAGGTGTCATATATAATCCTTTTTAAGTTCTATGTTTGGAATTCAAACCCCACTATGAGGCGAAAATAGAGTTATGAATTCATTATAAATTAGATTCATTTTGATATACCTTATGTGGGTTGTTACTTTCCATTCAAGACCACCTATTTAGACCTAAACATCCCCCATCTAGGTATCAAATAGGGTAATGCCTTTAGCCAAGTGAATCAAGTATCTTTAGGGAGAAAATGAAACCTAAGAGTCCTCAAAATTCTTAAACAATGTGAAGAAACCTTAAACCATGCTAAAAAATTATGAATGCACTTGGACCTAGTTTATATGTGCTTGTCTTGATGACCATATCAAATATTGTTTCTTTTGAAAAAAGAGATCTTATACATTCTTAAATCACCCCGGTAGCCTAAATAAGACATCATTTATATAATTTCATCCTAGAGATGGGTTTCCATGAGAAAAACTACGTCATGCTTGGAGATTTTATCCTTTCTTCACAAGGTGGGAATTTAGGAACTCGAAGATCTATTATGACCAAATAGTGACTAGGTGAAGTATGTGAGAAACATGGGAGAAGCATGGAAACTTTTCACTAATCATCCTTGTGATTTTTTCCTTCATGAAGCACATAAATTATTGCACATAATATTGTAACCTACTAACCATGGGAAATTAGGTGTTGATCTAACCCTGCAAGCCATGATAATATGTTTAGATGAGTTTGGGACACCCATAAAACCTTTAGAGACATTTCCCCATGCCTAACCTATCACAATGATCTTGAAATTTTCATAAATCTTCATATAATTGAGCTTATGGGGTTTTTAAATCGCTTAAGACAACTTGGGGGTCTTAATGATTGTTCAAAAAGCTTAAAGCTTTAATTTGAAAACCAATGCTAGTAATTATAATCCCACTATGGACTCTACCTTTGGATAATATATTGGGATCTATATCCCCTTATATGGACCATACCATTCAACTCAAACTAGCCCTTATGAGCTTTCCAAGAGATTGAAACAGATTCTACTACCATTTATGACTTTATCTTGGCTCTATAAACATGGATCATTCTTTGTGATGCCTATAAGAAAGCTATCATAAGATGTTTAACCTCCTTTTATTTTGACCTAACCATAAAACTCCATAAAAGTCTTGAAAACACATGTAAAACATCATTTCTCTACATTTTTTTCGGTTTGAGATATTGAAAACCTTTGGCAAACAAGAGGAGGGAGATGAGAAATCAAATTTACTTTCAAATCAAAGGGTATAGCTAGAGGGAAGCTGAAAAGTCACTTTTTCAAGCATCTAGGCCCTTTTTTGGTGAGTGAAAGATATTTGACTTCTAAAGGGTCCTCTTTTACATATAAAACTTCCTAAATATGATATTATTATGGATATGAGATCCTTTTGGAGGCATTTTTCCTTTAATAGTGACTTAATTATGTCTTAGGGTCCATAATAACACTATTCACATGGTTTCAACATATCTTGAGGGTAATATATGCATGTTATTAAAATGAAATATATTTTGAAGAAATTACCTTAACATTTTCTAAAAAACATTAAAATATATGCTAAGGCTTCAAAAAAAATTTCCATTACCTCCCTCTATTAGCTCTAATATCCTATAATTTTACTACATTATGTAATTTCTTGGCATGTTTGAATGCACATAAGACTAGTCATGAGATGCAACATCATAGGTCATCTTTATGAGTGATTTTGGATCATAAGGACCACATAAAGACTTTTTATATACCCTTATACATAACCAACATAAAATGGATCCTTAACACAAGTTAAAACAATATGAGATAGGGATCACCATGGCATTTTTACATAAACTCACTACATAAACATGTTGCCTATAATCCTAAGGATAACTAACCCTCTCTTAGACTGTCAAGACATCTCAAGGACTTATGAAGATGACCAAGTACAAGTTCAAGTGTTTTTAGAATAATTTTATCCTTTATAAGTCTTAGTCTAGAAAGGGATCAACATCATTGGTTAATCCTTAGGGTTGACATGATTGATGGTCGAGAGAACCACCTATCTCATACATGGTATTCATGACTCAATTGAGATGACTTATTTACATGGACTACCAATTAGACCTAACACTTTGTAATCTCTTAAGGACTACAAAAACCTTACCAACCACACAAGAAGGACATAAAGGAAGCCAACAACTAAAACAACTAAGAAAGGAACAATAAAACAAAACAATTATCTAACAAAACACTTGTTCAATAGCACTTGGAGAAAAGAAACACCTAACTACTATGTACAAAGACATTATATATGATCCTCGATAATAGTACTTAATGAACACCCAATTTATAGGGATTGGGAGTTCCTCACCATTTAATTATGACAATTAGAATGAATTGTTCTCCTTATATTTGGTGATGACATAAGGTCCACTCCATAGGCTATCAAACATTGAGTGCTCACTTGGTTTAGCTTGGTTTTCATTCCACTTAAGCATAATACCTCCTTCTTGGAAATTCCTTGAGATACCTCTCTTATCAAATGACCTCTTCACTTGATATTAATAGGACCATATATCATGTATAGCATTTCCTCTTGTATCATTTATCTCTCTCAACTCATTCATCCTCACTTCCATGGCATCATTTTCTATTAGCTCAAGTTGATGTGTGAGTTCCAAATCTATAAACTCAAGTGATATGATTAGACTTGCATCTTTGACATAAACAATAATGTATGGAGAATGACCAGTATCTCTCTTTGGGGTGATCATATCTAACTATAAGGTTATCCCTAGTTTTGTATGCCACTCCCTTTGATTGTCTTCCTTTTTTATCTTTATGATTCTCATTAGGTTAGTATTGGTGGATCTACAAGTCCATTATCTTTAGGATAGTAGTTTGAGTAAGTATTGAGGTAAATTCCATAGTTTATATCCTATTCACTTACCCTTTCACCACTAAAATCTAGTGTATTTTCTTATATGATTGTGGTGGGGACCCCAAATCTGGTCATAAAGATGTCATAGAACTATTAGACTAAGTTTTCATTTTCCTATGTAAGGGATACTACTTTTACCCACCTAGTGAAGTAGTCTATAGAAATCAAGAACCATTTATGGCCTGTACTAGATGGAGGGTGTATCATTCCTAAAAAATCTAGTCCCCACTACATGAAAGGTTGTTCTAACACATTATAACCCAAGCATGGTATTCTTGAAATAAGATTATCCAAAAGTAGACTACTCTCATTATCCTTATGCTATAATCCTAGCTACAAAATGACCTCCTACAAGTCAATCATGAAACTAGTCCAAAAGCTTATCAACTTTGTTGGTCTCCACACACCTTAAAATCATGCCATCAAGATCATAGGACCCCATCTACCAAAACATAAGGAGTTTATTTCAGCCTATAATACCTTCTTATTATCTTATCTATACCTATAAGGCATTATTATGTTTAAAATAATCTTACCATGTCTTAGATCTAACTAGAATAAGGTGCACGTATAATTTTTTAATGATCATTATGCATTTCTAAAACCACCTCTTTGTTTTCCTTAACATTTATTTCCATGTGCTCACATAGTCATCTACCCCTCACTAACTTAGTGATCTTCACTCGTATGTCATAATCCATGCATATAGTCACCCAACCTAGTCTTTTCTCACTCAAATCTCAATTAAAAAGGAAGTCCTTGATGCTAGGGTGGGACACCATGACATATATCTTGTTATTGAACACCATGTGTCTAAATTTTTTAAGGCTTCTCATGATTTCAATCACATTTTTTTATACATAGGTATACCTCTTTTCATAGCCCTCCAATGTTTGGATAAATAAATCTATGGCCTACTCAATGCCCTCACCATTTTGTTACATCATCATGGATGATATGGTGTCATTGGTTGAGAAGGCAAACACAAAGAAGTCTTTAGAGAAATCAAGGTTGAAGAGAGTGGGTGCTTGAGCAATAGTTTGTTTGATGGATTCAAAACTCCTTTTTATTTTCCTAGTCCATGTGAATTCATTATGTTTCTTGAGTATAAAAGTTATGGGTCTCACCAAATCATATAATTAGGGAATAAAACTTCTAATAAAATTTATCTTACCTATAAAACTCTATAATCATTTATTGTGTTTGGGCAGTGATAGAGATAATATTTCACTCACCCTCTTAGGGTCTATAGAGGCCTTCCTTATACATAATTTGGCCTAAAAAATTTCCCTCATAGATTGTAAAATTAATGTTTTGGGATTTAAAAAGACCCCATACTACTTACACCTATCAAATACTAGCCTTAGATGTGTCAAGTGATCTTTGTCATCCTTTGATAAGATTGTGATTTCATCAAGACATATGAGAACCATCTCATTGATGAGTCCTTGGAAGGATACATCCATTACCTTTGGAATGTGTCCATTACATTGGATAACCCAAAAGGAATTTTATTGTAAGCATAAGTGCCCCATTTAGTTGTGAAGTTAGTCTTGTGTTATTATTTTTCTTTTACCAACACCTAGTTATACCCTAAGTATCCATCAAGAAAGGTTAAACATTATGAAACTACAACCATTTGGATAATATGATCCAAAAAGGGGTAGTGGTCTCTCAATGATACCCTATTAAGATATCTAAATTCCACACATAACCTTATCTACCCATTATTTTTACTTATAGGCACAAGGTTAGACAACCATGAAAAGTGTTTTATGGGAAATATAATTTTGGATTCAATTAATTTAATCAGCACTTTCTTTATGAGGAGTTCAATATTGGGGTTGATAGGTATTTTCTTATACCTCATATTTTTAGTGCTTATTTATAATTCTATAGCATGTTGAGATAAACTATGGTTATAACTCTTCAAGTCATTATAATCCCAAGCAAAGATGTCTAAAAATTATTTACATAGTTCTATGAAGGAAATCTTCTATTTTATAGTGTTTACCTTGCCTAGATTGAGTAGCCTATCTTTTAAAATGGTGACATTATCATAGTGTTCTTCCTTAGTTGAAATCCTAACTTTATCTCTTCTTAACTAACCATATTGATTGAATATGTTTTAAATAGTCACTCATCCCTTAGGAAGTTTATTTATATTCAATTGGAAAATCTTTTCACCATATTGTTGTTGAAGTCTACCTTGATTCCTTGAGCATAATTCTACCTCTTCTTACAAGAATCATGATATAGGCCTATCATTATAAAACACTTACCAGATGATATCATTATTAGGCACTGAGGGTCTAAAAACTACCTTGATTTATGACTGATCCTTCAAGATCTTAAATTTACTTGGGATGTCATATTGTACCCCTATTTCTACCAGCCTTTTTGTATGTTGATTACCTTCTCTTAGGACTGAGAGGATTTTAAAGGCCCCAAAGTCCTCAAGGAGGTCTAGAACCATATGATTATATGCATTTATTATTATATTTTTGGTTGAATTATACCATCTCACCTAATGTAATACCAATTCACTATCTCCTATAAATTTTATTAGCTTGATACCTCTTTTCCTTACCCATTGAGGCCTATGAATGAGGGCCTCATACTTTGTTAAGATACATGTGCAGATGAATTTAAATACTATGGTATAAAAGTAACTATGATTAGATGGATAAACAAGAATTATATCGTATTCATTTCCATTTTTGCACCTAGATCCATAAAAAAATGTATCCATACTCCATCATTGTCTTGGCATGGATTAGAAAGGGCTAGTATGATTGCCTCCTCCTCATACATACAATATAACCCCAATATTGATTATTTAATGCTTTTATATATATCATAACCATGGTTATCTATCCCCGAATCATCAAGAAGTAGATTTGATATAGCCTCATGTGGCTCAGCTGGATCTTGAACTTCAAGGTGTTCATATTGATCAATAATAGTGTAGTTTACATTAGATAGATTAGGCATGTAATAATATAAATGAAATATAGGGATAGGCTTAAACCTAATGGTGACTTTTGTCCCATACCTAGTTATAAAGACCATATAAGACTAACTAGAAGATATGTAGCCTCCTATCTTAGTAGTGAAATCCTTACACAAATATAAGGTAAAATAAGGGGTAGATCAACCACTACAACATCCTAGGATATGGTGGAATTGGGGTAAGAAACTAGGATAAGTTTTAAATCCTTAAGAACACCAATAGTATTAGTATGAGACCCATCTATTTTCAAGAATCCATTATAATTAGGCCCATATTTTAACCCCAACTTGATCGCTATTGATTTTTGCATGACATATGTAATTGACCCACTATCTATCATACAATAATGTACTAAGAAGTCTTCTTTTGTGATATAAATATATGAGGTATGGGGTTTATTAACCTTGGATGGTTTGGGTTCATTAGGATGACTAGTGTTGGTTATTACTTCCCTTTTTTTTTCTACTTTCTTGTCTAAGATGTGGAGTTTAGACAACTCTTCTTATAGGATATCTTTCTACCCTAGAATAAGTAATGTGTCCCACATTATTATGGTGACATTATCTTTCTTCATATAGTATATAATACTAATATGGGGGATAGTAACCTTTGATTGTAACTTAAGAGAAACAACACTACTTGAAGCTTGAGTGAACTATGGTATGAATGGTCCCTTTTCATTCTAATCATTTTGGAGTCATGCAATTTTAGGGTCTACATCTTATTCACTAATTTTTTGAGGTGTATGAGAAGATAAAGGAGATTTTATCCCAACCTCTAAGTCACCACTCACTACCCTTATTTTAGCCCTTATATTGGCTGTTATAAGACTATCTACCATAGTTGCACCTCCAAGGTGATTCATTGCATATTATTTAAGGGAATTTTCTCTTTATTAGAAGTTGACAAACATATCATCTGATTGTATCTATCCTCCACTCATTCCTTGTTGATTTTACATTTTAGGTTGAGTGATGAAAGGGATCTCTCCAATGTGTACAAGAAGAGCTTCTTTATGTTGATTAGGATGGGTTTGGTTATTTTTCATGGGAGGAACTTGATTTTGTTGCTAAGAGAAGCTTAATAAGCACCTTCAATTAGATTGATACATTATTCATGATATTTTCCCTATTGTGTAGACCAATGGACTTCTTGAGCATAGTTATTTTGAGTAGGAACTAATTCTTTAGAAGTGCTAGTAGAATTGGGAATGATGTTGCTATATGGATTTGCATGAGTGATTTACCCTTGGATTTGAGGATTATATTAGTATGTAATTTTTTGAACTAATAAGGTTGATAGGGAGATTGATAATAAAATTGATAAGTTCTATGGGGTGGATTTTTTTACCTCTCTAAGGCTACTATCTTATTATTTTGTACCTTGAGCACCCCTTCAAGTTTAACCATCATATCTACTTAACTAGTATTTGCCTACTCATTATTGGTTAGTATAGGTATGAGGGAAATGGTAGGGACAAGAGGTTGTATCTATATAACTAATGGCATGAGGGCCCTTGGTGTAATATTTACTACTTGAATGAGATAATTTTATGCCCTTATTGCCTCTTTATAGGCATTAAGTAATGTGTTCCCACCCATTGACTGTATCATGACTACCACATTATAATTGAGGGCTCTCAAATAGTACAAGAAGTCATAATTTTGGGTGGGTTTAACTATTTTTGGGATCTTATCCCATGTTTTCTTAAACTTATAGTTAAAATCCACCATAAACTCTTAATAATCCCTTTTGATTGTGGTTAATTGCTCTACTAAGGATAAGTGGTCACTCCTATCCTCAAAGTTATTTCATAGGTGCTCCCCAAACTCATCCTAAATGCTGATGGATGTAGGTCATATACATATATACCATTTATGTGCCTTTACTTTCAATGAGGTAACAAGAAACATCATTTTTACATTTTCTTGAGTCACATTGTGCACTGAACAAAGATTGGCTATGTATGCAATGTTTTTAATAGGAGTGGTATAGTTTTATCTTATTAAGTATGGAATATTTTTGAGTGTATTTATAAGGATATCATAAAATTTATAAATATTCATAGGTTTGACACCATTTAAGGGTACAAAGTCTTCATTTTTAGGCCTAGCCATTAGAGATGTAGAAGTTACAATAGTACTTTACAGAGTAGGACTAGGATAAGTAGGGGGCATAGGATAGGGATTATACTTTGGGTGCCTCATCCTTATATTAAAATCCAAATATAAATCAAAAAAATTATCTTATTTACCCTTTGATGAAGACCTTATGATGACCTTTGGCATGAAATTTGGATGTTGATCTACCACCAAAGAATTAAAGCTATTTTAAATCATCAAATGCTAAGAGTAACTGATCTAACTTCCTTGAATTTTGGTCCCAATAGGTGTGATATAAAATATTATAAATCCAAATTATACCCTTGAGATAAAGGAGTTTTATACCTACCTCATCCATATGATACAATGCAATCACTTCTAGGTGTGGGTAGCCTAATGAGTGAGGCGAGTCTCTATTTTTGGGGCTAGCTCCCCTAATGCATCGTCTAAGCTCAAATACTACCTAAACCTATTTGTTTTTCCAATGAAAATAGATATAAGGGACATGAAATCAAACCTAAGATATGGAGGGTGATACACCATTATGTTGTCTCCTCTACTTGATCTTTCAATAACTCTTATAAACAATGCAAGGATTGATTACTAACACACTTTCTCCTAAGACTCCTACACATCAATGTTTTACATGGAGGTTATGATGATGACTATGACCTGATGATGATGAGTGAAAGGTCTAATTTAGGAAACTATCAATCAAGTTTCATTATAAACATAATCATTTGCACCATCACAAACTATGTAACCTACATAAGAATAATTCACTAACATCTAGATGAGAAGTAAGGACCTACAGAGGGAGGAAAGTATCAACCACTTATGCAAATCAACAAACATGAAACACACTAGAGACTCATATAAGGGAGGTTGAATCAATATTTATATTAGCTCAAGGCTAAAAGATCAAATGAATAAAACTTTATCAAACCTAGTAGAGGAATGCATACAATGGCTCTCTAAGCCCAATGTATAGCACATGAGAAGGAGAGAGAAGGACAAGGTGGAATATAAATTTCATTTAAAGGGAATGATGACCATAATGTATCTATTAAGTAATTACAAACATTAATGAGGGGTAATAACAGTCCCATAAATCATCCCATACATTACCTTGACTATATAGTGGCCTTTAATGAGCCTTTTTGAGCATAGAGGTATAGTACATGTTGTCACTTTGATTTTCACCCCTTGAGGACATGCCTCAAATCTCCTCATCCAAGTTGAACAATTGAAACACCTCTAGGCTATGGGTAGCCTAAAAATGAGGTGAATCTCTAGATAGGACTAACTCCCTTGATGTACCACTTTTAGATCACTTATTCACCTATGCTTGCAAGGAAAAGGGAAAGTATATTGAAAGTAAACTATCCGAAAGGTGGTGATACACCAAATTAATTTATAACTACAAACAAGCTACATGTCACAAATGAGACCAAGAGACTAACTAGGCATACACTAATCTAATCTAAATCTTCTCACATAAGTATTTTATTATGAGGTTGTGATGAATGTTTAGGCTAGGAGGACTAGAGAAGAGGCCTATAATGTAAATATTGTATAAAATAACTCACTCAACCTTGACACTTAATAAATAAATTCACATTACCTATAAGAATACTATTGTTAATCATGGGATATATATTTTAATTAATCAAATTCCTTTTACTTTAACTACTTAATAATACATTCAAGATATGCAATAAATCTGAAAGCAATAACATGCACCACATAATAGAGAGAGAGAGAGAGCCTAGATTTTATGTGGAAACCCAAAGTGGGAAAAACCATAGAGAAAAATCTAAAATATATAAATGATCATCAACTCAAGTTTACAAAGTTCACAAGCACCAACTTGTAGGAGCACCAACCCCTTTATTGAGCACCAACATAGTAATGATTTGTGATCACCAACCCACAGGAGAATCAACCCCTCTTGTGTATAAAATACCACTATCTCTCAATGTTGCTTTCTCAACAAATGATAACACTCTATAATATCTCTTTTCTTTTATCTTCTTTCCTCTTATCATTTGCTTCCATAATAAAAAATGGATTTCCAAGCCCCCTTTTATAGCCTTTCAAATGACCTTTGGTATTCACCCTTTGAGACCTTTCAATTCACATAGAAAATGGCACCAAAATTGCGTGACCATTCAGATCCTTTCTTTGTCTTTACCTGGTGACTCTTCAAATTTCTCAAGGTGACCCTTCATGGGAAAATGCATCCTTTCCCTATTTTGTCTTTAGTGATGACTCTTCAGATTCCTCAAGGTGACCCTTCATGGAGAAATGCATTCTTTTCCTCTTTTGTCTTTAATGATGACTCTTCAACTTCCTCATGGGCCCTCTTTTGTCTATATACAACCAAAAATATATTAATTAATATTTAATTAATATTAACACACTTTAGCGAAGATATAAACATTAAAAACACCTTTAGACATTAAATTCTAATTTGACATCAATGACAATATTTATAACAATCTCCCCATTTGTGTTTGATGGCAACCTGAAACTGTCACCAATTTTGAAAAACATGTACTACACTTGCCAACCTAAAATTGAGACCTGTAAACTAAACCAATTGAAAATATATAGTAACTCCCCATTACTATATCATCTTATTTCCTGAATCTATTCTTGTACTTGTCCCCTTTGACATCAATGGTGAATATTCTATCCTAGAACTTACACTTATCTCCCCCTCAACTGATACACCAAATTAATATATCAACTCACCTTATTGTCATGCAACATATCCAAGACCCAACAAAATCCACCATACTTCATTTTTTCTTAAAAGTGTCTCCTTGAAGCTTAGAAGAGACCCCCACACAAAGGGTCCTAAAACAAAATCTCAAGAGATTCCCACATCTCCTCTATTACTTCCTTGATCTTCTTGTGTCTTTCTCTTAGAATACATTTAAGCATGTCTAACTTATTTAACTTATTAACCTCAACATTCATGATGTTGTTCATCTTCTCAACTCTTGCAACTATCTTATCTTGACAAGGTTCATGCTCAAATGTAACAAGATATTCTTTGCAATCCTTTTTATCTAATTCTTTATCCACTGTAGCAAGTAATTTATTCTCACTTTTAAAATCAACCTGATCAACCTTTACTATCTTAGGTCTCCAAACCTAAATTTGACTCTTCTCATACCTTCTAGGGGCTTATATCCTTTGACATACCTTGAATATCTCTTTAATATATTTGGACATAATTCAGAAATATGACCAACCTTATGACAACAAAATCAAATAACATTTCTCATACCTTTTTCTTGAATGTGATTGAGATCTCCCTTTGACTGACTGTTTCTCCTCATACAATCTCTTTCCATATGACCAACATGATGACAAACAAAATAGTGGCCATGAAAAGAATTTGAAAACTTGAAAGCATTAAGATGCCTGATTGGCTTCTTCAATTTGCCTTTAGAACTTTCATCCTTCATAATTTGGACTAATATTCAATGATATTTCTCAAACTTGATTATGAGCCTCTCATGCTTATATTTCAAATAACCCAACTTAAGCTTCAATTGATTGCACTCTTCTTCTCTTGATTTTAAAATTTAATATGTAACCTCTAGCTAATTCTTAAGATCCTGAATAAACATCTTATCTTCTTTTGATTCTATAGCCAACTTAGAATCTAAGATACACACTTTTTCCTTAAGAGCCTCAACCATAGATTTCAACTCTTGATTCTCATTCTTTAGTTGTTTGGCCATTGTTCTTTCCCCGATATACCTTCAAGATGTTAAACCCTTTCCAAAGGAACCTACTTTGATACCAATTGTTAAGCATGGGATATATATTTTACTTAATCAAATTCATTTTACTTTAACCAATTAATCATACATTTAAGATATGCAATAAATCTAAAAGCAATAGCATGCACCACATAATAGAGAGAGAGAGAGATACACCAAATTTTATGTGAAAACCCAAAGTGGGAAAACCCATGGAGAACAATCTCAAGTATATAAATGAACACCAACTCAAGTTTACAAAGTTCACAAGCACCAACTTACAAGAGCACCAACCCATTTTTTGAGCAACAACATATTAATTATTGTGAGCACCCACCCACAAGAACACCAACCCCTCTTGTGTATAAATCACCACTATCTCTCAATGTTACTTTCTCAACAAATGATAACACTTTATAATATATCATCTCTTTTCTCTACTTTCCTCTACTCTTTTTATATAGATAAAATCATTTGCTTCCATAATAAAAAATGGATTTCTAATCCTCCTTTTATAGCCTTCCAAATAACCTTTGTCATTCACCCTTTGAGACCTTTCAATTCACATAGAAAATGACACCAAACTTACATGACCATTTGAATCATTTATTTATCTTTACATGGTGACTTCAAATTCCAAAAGGTGACCCTTTATGGGAAAATGTGTCCTTTCCTCTTTTGTCTTTAGTGATTACTCTTTAGATTCCTCAAGGTGACCCTTCATGGATAAATGCATACTTTTCCTCTTTTGTCTATAGTGATGACTCTTCAACTTCCTTATCGACCCTCTTTTATCTTTATGCAACCAAAAATATATTCATTAATATTTTATTAATATTAACAACTTTAGTCAAAATATAAAAATTAAAAACACCTTTAGACATTAAATGTTAATCTGACATCAATGACAATATTTAAAACAAATCTTTTAAGCTACAAATAGGTGAGAGAATGAGACAACAATGCTAAAGAAATAGCAGTCATCACTAAGAAATATCAATCATTCAATTGAATACACTATGAACAGTCATATAATAGGTAAAATTAGTAGTCTTTATTGATCCATGGTATGCAAATGAGTACGGCTTTGCCATAATAAAGTGAAGCATCCTTACAATAGCCAAAATGGCTAGTTCTTATAGAACTTGAGAGAGAAGAGAAGAAAGAAGTCCAAAGGTCATAAGGACAAGTGTAAAGCTAATAAAATGAGTTATATGTGCATGATAAGAGAATGTTAAATTAATCATGTAAATTTATAATAGACAAGTGGCACACCAAGTCATGAAACTCTTGAAATGTGGCATAAAAGTTCTCATTCTACACAAGAAAATTTCCTTCATCATTCACCCCTATTGGAACATCCAAAAAAAAATATGGATAGATATCATGATTGTATTGAGATGAAGTGGTATCATACATGTTCTTTTATGTGTTATTGCATTCATAATCATCTGGATCCCTCTGAAAGTGAGCCATCATTGCCTGTCATCAAAATAATCCTTCTTCAGTCACCCCTCACACTTGGCCTCAAAATTAGCTTCATAATTCCATTAAAATACATACAATGGGTTTAATTACATGTTTAAATACCATCCATGGACTTAGAGTCACCAGACATACCTTAAAATAAACTTACTTGAAATTTTCCCCTTTCTCACTATCATGTTCACTATTCTAATTTTGACTAGCTAAGATGGGACCAATTTTTGAGTTAATTAATATTTTTTATAAATCATTAAATATACATGGTGACTTAGTTTAAGTCTCAATATTTCCTCCCATGTGATTGGCATCTTTGGACTTTTTATAGAACCTACAAAAAAAACTTGTTTTGTACTCCATCCATATAATTTTGTATAGTCTAAAAGGATGGGAAGAATCCTTAAAGAGTCCCCTACATCATCAAAACACTTTCATGAGAAAACTATGCCATTTAGATGTACTAACTTCTCCATCTTCTCAAACAAGTCACTAGCAAGGGTTTTGGTTAGTTTAGGCCTATTTTACCCTCTTAGCCATTGTTCATAAAGATTAGAGATTGAAACTACTAAAAAATTCCATAAGAGTGATGTTCAATACCCTTTCAAACCCTTCCAAACATCTTGGATCTACATGCAAAGTGTCAAATGAGATGTGAGCATCTCAAGTTGCTAACTCAACCCTTTCCTTCAACTTACATAGGCCTAATTTTGTCTTTGAGATAAAAGTGGCCTTATGTATGACTTATCTACATTAAATAATATTTTTCACATGTAAATTGACCCTAAAAACATGTTATAATCCACTAGAATTCTCATCTCATGTTAGAAGTGAAAGTGACTCTCCATTTGGTTTTAGGCCTAAACTCTGCATGAGATGACTATAACCTTGAGGGTATTTACCACCATATTGGTATTATTACCTATATGAAAGTTTATTCATGTTTTATTAGGTGTGATTCAACTTCATACACCTCTCTAAAATTCCCAATCAACTTTTGGTCCACCTTTTATCCCTACTTTCCAAAACTATAGGGTTTGCATACAAAGGGAAGTACCCTCTGTCTGAGACAAAATAAAGGGTAATTCCAATATTTAATAAGATAATTATAATGTTATATTGTATTATCCAATCCATATATATATATATATATATATATATATAAATACCGTTGATTAGGTCATTTGACCTTCTAAAAGCATTAAAACCCAAGACAACCTGTTAGGAAAAGACTGTTTGTAAGGTTCTTTTTAGTGGACAATGTTTTACCTAATTATAAACTTATATATACTTGTTTTTAATTATAAATATCCTATTTATAACATATGTTCTTGATTAGTGTTATCTATGTCTATTTATCACTTCAAATCCCTACATATCTCTTTCCATACCTTGACTAGTCAAGACTATGTGCAATTTTCCTGACTGTGTTTCTTTCTTTAGAGAGGCACCTATGGGTTGATTTAAATGTTTTAATATTGAGATAATGCTTTCAAAAAAATTTAAATTTTCATAGGGTCATTATCATATATTTATACCTATTTACCTAGTGCTTATGAAATACAAACATTAAAACATCACTCGTTAACTCACTATTGCATACAATCAACTACAATGGACTATACTGAGACATGTAAAAGCTTATGGATGATAAAAGATCTTGGGATATGTGCCACATCACATTTTTATCTTTTTATCCAATTGGATACATCATACTTTAATTAATTTAGGTGTTTTCATGCTTAAGTCTCTCTCATGGATAAACTAGGAGCTAACAATTAGTTTTAGGTGTATGCTTTCAAAATAAGGGACACCTGTAAGTGTGAATATTGTTTAAAATAAGTATATCATCATATATTGATGAAATATATACTCATTGATATTAATTTTCACTTTATAATTTCATTAAAATATGAGGGTATGCATTTATTTGCAACCTTGGGTGTAGGGACCTTCTTTAGTGCTAAAAACCTATAGATGGCACTGTCAGAATTCAGTACATAAAAGTGAAACTTTGAGATTTCATAGTAAGAAAACCACAAGAATAAATCACTTCCTTATTTTTGAAATATGGACTCCTATGTTGATAATAAAATACATAGTCACTTAGATGCACCAAGAGTCCTGAAAACCCTATTATATGACCTTGACAAAAAGTTTCAAACCTCTATTTTCATATTTTAGAGATTAGATCCCTAAACACTATCATCTCATGATAGAAAGTGATCTACACTTCCATTTTCCAACTTGACACTTCAAATAGGTTTTTCATAATCAAAACCACATACTAGGACTCTAATGCAAGTTTCACCATGTTCTAATTCCCTCCATACGAGTACCTTTATAGTTTTGTGGTGCCATCTATAGGTAGAATTTTGGACATATATGCAGTGAGGATAATTATGGACAATGTGCATTATTTTGACCATTTAATGAGTTTAGACATATCTAAAATGTTGAAAATATACTCTTTTAATTATCAAAGACCTTACTCAATTTAGATACTCCTTTTCAATATGATTGGTTTCTATGAGAGAATCTGTAAGTATATTTTGACATACATGTAGTGAGTATAATTGTAACAATATTCACAAACATAAGATCCTTACCAATTATTAAAATGTATGTTTATCACTATGGGTATCTTGAAACATGTTTTAAAACCTATGTTCCAATGTGATATCCTTCTAAGAGATACCTATAGACATACATTCAAGGCTACCTAACTATATATGTTGCATATGACTACCACCACATACCCTTTATGTTATTTGGAAGGTTAAATCTAACTATTAATAGAACAATAAAATTTAAAACACATTTGGATTCTCCATTTATTCTTTATAACATGATCATATCTCAAACATCATTACTATAGTATGACATGACTGGATGTTTGATCAAAACATGGTATTGTAAGGCTAAAAATGTAAGGGAGGTTGTCTTATGTAATTGAAACAATCAAAATATTATATCCTATTCATATTAATACCTTTCAAATAATATAACCTTTTATAGGTCACGAACTTGATTGAGACCTTACATGGTGGCACCTTCCTGTAACATGAGATGATTTGCCTATCAAAACACCATAAAACATGAAAAAAATCATGTAAAACAATATATGATGGATTCAAAATCCTATGTAATTAAGATAAGAAACTAGATTATATGAAATCATCGAAACAAGAGAAAAACCTATAGGGTTCACAAATTATCAAGAAAATTAGGTGGGTCAACTTTTTAGGAATGGTTCATTAATCAAAAATCACCATTCTTCTAAAACCAAACATCAAATGGAATATGACTAAGTGTAGAAGACACCTCCAAGAGAAATTTATTTTAAGCCTCCTTTGTTGCCTATACCAAGCACAAACTTGTTGACTAGTTTTGTGTATCTAAAAAGGAGATGAAGGAGTAAAATGGTTTTATCTCAAATTTGACACTTATATAGTATGTCAAGAATGGAAATGAGTCTAAGGAAGTTAAAGAGTCATCTCACAACCTTTTACCATGTGTCAGACTCTCTTATGGGTCATATAAGTGCCAAACTCTTCCATTTTCAAAGAAAATTGCTCTTTCTTCTAAGAAACCTACCACTTTTTAGTTAGAAATAGCTTATTAAGGCATAATAGTACAAAATTC
The DNA here is from genome assembly GCA_037957365.1 of Torreya grandis. NCBI lineage: Eukaryota > Viridiplantae > Streptophyta > Pinopsida > Cupressales > Taxaceae > Torreya > Torreya grandis. The sequence continues at coordinate 1,383,411 of JARHVA010004359.1, read as the reverse complement.
ACATAAAATCACATTTTTACACCTTCACTTTACCCAAGGAGGTTGTACAAGTAATTAAATTCTCCTTTTATGACCTTTAAATGACTTAAAAAGACAAGGATTAAAATGACTAATCCCAAGGATAATATGACATGAAATGACATAAAAAGACTTATAATACACCATATGAAAAAATATTAGACCCCTAAAAACATCTAAAGATCAACTATTACTTATAGGGGTCCCAATTTAACTTCCAGGGTCAAATTTGGTCAATAAAATGGTGACTCATAGGGGAAGTATGCAGGATATACTAAAGATTAGTATCCTTATCCTATCTATGGGCTTAAGGAGTCATATGAAGTCTAAAATAAATAATAATACCTTACACTTGACAATAAGGCTTTGAGAAATATAAGATAACTAATTACCTCAACCACATAAAATAAAGGACACACACAAAGAAAACCAAACACACTAACAAGACACACACGTGTGCTCAAAGCACTTAGGGAAAATAGAAAACAAAGAGCCATGAAAAACTATAAATTAAGCATACTTCCTTTCTAGGATCAAAAGGAAAGTTTCTCAAATCTTCTTCTTCATGAGATGAATCATAGTTCCAAGCATGTTACTCCTTAGATTAGATGTTTGGTAGATCAAATCTATTCCTTAACACTTCATTAGATATATTGTCAAGTAGATAATCCTTAAATAGGTATCCAATGTAAATGCATTCCTCTTTAATTTGTATACATACCTCATACTGCTACCCACTCTTCATCTAATGATCAACTTGTATCTTCTTGGTAGGTATGGATTCAAGAGGAGTAGTTTCTTGTTCCTTAGAAGATTGATGATAATATAAGCTTATTATATCCTTCAAAATATGATGTGTTTCTCCCAACTAGTTGAGATGATGATAACCAATTTTTATTATTTCAAACATATCATCAGGAGATGCATATGACTCTTGAAAGGATAAATTTGAAAAGTTACTTTTTCTTTGCATACCCACTTGAGTGTTAAGGTTGCTTTCTTAATATTTTACTAGATTGTAGCCTCCTTGAAGAGGAGTATAACCTTATCTAATGATTGAAAACAAGTCATCCCAAGGTTTATAATAGACTTTATCTATCCCATCTATGATATCTTGGATAGTGATGGAAGAACCAATGATGATTTCTTCTTTTTTGACACAAGGAAGACACTATTTAATAATAACATAATTAGAAGATTCAAAACAAGAAATCACCTCTTCTTCAACATTTAGAACCTATTGAGTTATATTAAGTTGTATCTCAACTATTATAACCTAGATTTGCTTCTCAAGGACTGTAAGATCCGCAATTTCTTTTTCCTTCTTGGTGATGCCAATGTTAGGAATTTTGTAATTAGGTGATCTAGCCCAATGAGGATACCAAGGAGCTATGTTTTAATCAAGAAAGAGTTATGTATTATTATCAACTAAATGCTCCACTTTAGGTTCCCACAACACATATCCATCAAGGTGAAGGGTGATAGCGTGAGGACAAGATGAACTAGTTGGTAGAGGTGGAACATAAAATTCAACATCAGATTGAGAATGAATTGTAAGAGATCCTTTTAAGAGTTTTTCAAGAAGGGGAGGAAAACCTTAGGCTAAAATATCTTATTTTTCTTCCTTATATTTGATAATAACTTCATTTAAATCTGATATAGCTTGAGCACTCTCTTGAGGAAGGATATATGGGGTGTGTTTATGCATAGGATCTTCTTTTAGCTCTAAACCTTCCATCACACCTTGAATCAGCAATTTCATTCTTGACTCTAACTCTTTAATTTTATTGGCTAGGTTCTCTTATAAAATTCTCTCTTAAATTTTATAGGCATCCTCATGAAGATAAGGAGTACAAGAGGGATGATATGTAAAATAAGAGGTCTATTGAGGAAGGTTGGGAGGGACTTGCATAGGATCAAGCTCTTTCTCAATTTCACACTCTTTATCAAGGATTTTATCCCCTTTATTTTCACATGATTCCACTACCTTAATCTATCTCAGGATTTTAGTATTAGGAGTCTCTTCTTAAGGTAGTTATTAAATTTGAGGAGTGGATTAAGTGTTTAATAAACTTGGGATCTCCTTAGGCTTAGATTCTCCACCTTGTCTCCAACTTGGGATTTTATATCTACAAGTCTCTTCTTTAGGTGGGGATGTAATTGGAGAGGGAAATGAGTGTTTATATTCCACTTCCTTTATGGATGAGATTGACTAATTCACCCAATTATTGGATAACTCAATCTTCCTATCAAGTTTTGCTTTAAAAATGAAGTTTGTCTTTCCAACACTCTCTTCCACCTAATTGGGAAAAACGTGAATTTTATAAGCTTTATTGGGTTCATGAGCAAGGGTCAAGTATACCTAATAAAAATCTTGGGGTGGTGGATATGAGGGTTGATAGATTTGGTGAGGCTATTCCTCATGAATTTTTAACTTATCTTCTAGTGATGAAACTAGGCCACTCATATCTAACATCTCACTTGTGAGCCTTTGCCAATTTTCTCTCTCAATAGGTGTCCACTCTCTTTTAACTATATATAATGCATCTCTCACATTATGAATAAGATGGATAGGAAAACATTTACCATGTCCCCTTTATATGTCAAGATCCATCATGTACCTCTCATAGCCCAAGAGAGTTTGCTTGAAAGTTGAAATGGATCAATTTTAGAAGTGACTAGGTTGACTAAGAGGAGCAAGATATTGATAAAGTTGGTTATAGGACTGATACAATTCATGAAAATGTTGATAAGGGTAATATTGGAGCTAGTAAGGATCATGAAAAGGTTGATAATAATCATACAAAGGCTGATATGGAATGCCATAAGCTTGAGATATCTCATCAAATTATGTAAAACAATACTCAACACCAAAACTAGCCATGGAACTTTATTGGGAAGCAAGAACATAAAGAAAAATTACCAAAAATATTGAAAAGGAAATGTTGGGCTACTTGACTAGCTAATGTAACTTTAGAGTTTCCATTTATGTGTGGATAGATGCCTCTAAAGGGTGATGTGTTGAAAGATAATGAAAAAAGTCTTTCAACTTCTTAGATAATGAGTCTCACTGGGCATGCCAAACACTATTGTCACTTATATTTTCACCCCATTATGAGATGTATTAGCTTTCCTCATCCAAGTGGAATAATTCAAACACATCTAGGATGTAGTTAGCCTAAGAATAAGGTGAATCTATAGATAGGTCTAGATCCCTTGATGTACCACTTTTAAATTACTACTACACCTATACTTGCAAGGAAAAAGAAGAGAAAACTAAAAATAAACTATACTAAAGGTGGTGATACACCAAATTAATTGATAACTACCAAATAGATATATGTCACACATGAGACTAAGAGACTAACTAGACATACACTTCTCTAATATGAATTTTCTCACATCAATATTTCATTATAAGGCTGTGAGGAATGTTTAGTCTTGGAGGACTAAACAAGAGGACTATAATGGCACTATTGGATAGAATAACTCAGTCAACCTTGACACTTCATAAAACATGTCACATTACTTGCAAGAGGAAGCTTTCAAGCTACAAATAGGTGAGAGAATGAGACAACAATGCTAAGAGAATAATAGTCGTCACTAATCAATATAAATCATTCAAGTGAACACACTATAAATAGTCATATAAGAGGTAAAATTAGTAGTCTTTAATGGTCCATGGCATGCAAATGTGCAAGGCTTCACCATAGTCAGGTGGAGCATCCTTACAATAGCCGAAATGGCTAGTTCATATAGAACTTGAGAGGGAGAAGAGAGTAAGGATGTCCAAAGTTCATAAGGAAAAGTGTCAAGATAATAAAAGGATTTATATGTGCATGAAAATATAATATGAAACTGATCATTAAAATTTAAAAGATACAAGTGGCACCCCAAGTCATGAAACTCTTGAAATGTGGTGTAGGAGTTCTCATTCTACACAAGAAAACTACCTTCATCATTCACCCCTATTGGAACATCCCAAAATTAACTAGGGATATATATCATAATTGGATTGAGATGGAGGGATCGTAGATATGCTATTCCATTTATTTTCTACATTCTTAATCATTTATATCCCTTTGAAAGTGATCCATCACTACCTATAGTAAAAAAACTCCTTATTTAGTCATCCCTCACACTTAGCCTCAAAATTGGATTTATTATTCCACAAAAATCCATACAATGGTGTTAATGACATTTTTAAAGACCATTCATGGCCTTATAGTCATCAGACACACCTTAAAAGCAACTTATGTGAAGTTTTCACCTTTCTCACTATCATGTTCACTATGCTAATTTTGATTGGCTGAGATGGGATCTCTTGTTGAAGTACATAATAGTTTTTTTGAATCATGAAATAGACATGGTTTGTTATATTAATTCTCAATATTTATTCCCATGTGATAGGCATCTTTAGACCCTTCCTAGAACCTACAAAAACATAAAAATTGTTAATAAAACCTTGTTTTGTACACCATCCATACAATTTTATATAGTCAAAAATGATGGGGAGTATCCTAAAATATTACCCTACATCATACAATCACTTTTATGAGTAAAATATTCCATTTATATGTACTAACTTCTCCATCTTCTCAAACTAGTCACTAGCAAGGGTTTTGGTGAGTTTAGGCCTATTTTACCCTCTTAGCCATTGTTCATAAATATTGGACATTGAAACTACCAAAAATTCCATGAGAGTGATGTTAAAGACCCCTTTCAACCCATCCAAACCTATTATATCTTCATGAAAAGTGTGAAATTATATGTGAGTATCTCAAGTTGTTAACCCAAGCCTTTCCTTCCACATACATAGTCCTAATGTTGTATTTGAGCCAAAAATGGCCTTATTTATGACTTCTCTACATTCCATAATATTTTTAACATCTAAAATTACCCTTAAAACATGTTATAATCCACTATAATTCTCATCCCATGTTATAAGTGAAAATGGCTTTCCATTTGGCTTTAAGCCTAAACCCTACCTAATAGACTTGACTAGAACCTTGAGGGTCTAGACCACCCTTTTAGTATTATTGAATAAATTAAAGGTTATTCATATTTTATTATGTGTGATTTAACTTTCTAAACCTCTCTTAAATGTTTAATTGAATTTTGGTCCACCTTTTATCCCTACTTTCCAAAAATGTAGGGTTTGCATACAAAGGGAAGTACCCTCTATCTGAGGTAAAACATAGGGTACCTTCCCTATTTACATAGATAAGTATAATTATAGAGGGGATTATCCATAAATATATATTATCTATACAAAATTTGGCCCCTTTATCAGGTCATTTGACCTTCCAAAAGTATTAAAATCCAAGATAGTCTATTAGGAAAAGATTATGTGAAGGGTTCTTTCCCATGGATTATGTTTTACCTGATTAAAACCTTCTCTATACTTTTTTTCCATTGTAAATATAATATTGAGACCATATTGGTGATTATTAATTTTATCTAGGTATGTTCATCACTTCAACTCCCTACATATCTCTTCTAATACCTTGATTGGCCAAGACTATGTGCAATTTTCTAGACTATGTTTCTTACTTTGGAGAGGCATGTGTGGGTTGATTTGCATGTTTTAATATCTATAAAATGTTTTTATACTCCCTTAAAGTTTAATAGTGTCATTATTATCTATTTATACCCATTTAACTAGTTTTTATGTAATTCAAACACCAAAACATCACTCTTTAGTTCACTATTACATACATTCAACTACAGTAGACTATACTAAGACAAGTAGAAGCTTTTGGGTAAGAACTCATCTTGGTACATGTGTCACATAACCTTTTGATATTATAATAAAATTTTAAGCATCATCCATAAACTAATGTAGGTGTTTTCATTCTTAAGTCTCTCTCATGGATGAAGTAGGAAGTAACAGTTAGTTGTAGGTGGATGCTTTCAAAAGAAGGGACACTTGAAGGTGTGAATATGGTTAAAACTCAATATATAATCCTATATTTATGATATTTATGCTAATTTATATGAATTTTCATTTTATAATATCATTAAAATATGAGGGTATACATTTATTTTCAACTTTAGGTGTAGGGACCTTCTTTAGAGCTCAAAACTTGTAGATGGCACTATCAAAATTCAGTGCATAAAAGTGCAATTTTGAGCCTTCCTAGTAAGAAAACCATAAGAATAAATCACTTAATTATTTTTTAAATATGGACTTATATATGGATAGTATAATACATAGTCACTTAGATGCACCAATGGTCCTGATAACCCTATTATTTGACCTTGATAGAAAGACTCAGATCTCTATTTTCATCTTTTAGGGATTAGATTCCTAAACATTATCATCTCATGTTAGAAAGTGATATACACTTCCATTTGCCAACTTGACACTTAAAATAGGTTTTTCATGATCAAAACCACATATTAAGACTCCAAGTTAGGTTTCACCATGCTCTAATTTCATCCATACAAGTACCTTTATAGTTCTATGGTGCCACTTGTAGGTGGACTTCTGCACATATATGTAGTGAGGCTGAGTATGGATAATGTGCATTATTTTGACAAATTAATGAGTTTATAACTATCTAAAATATTTAAAATATACTCTTTTTATTATCATGGACCTTGATTAGTTTAGATATTCCTTTTCAACATGATTAGTTTCTATGAGAGCATATATAGGTGTATTTTGATATACAGGTAGTAAGTAGAATTGGATCAATATGCATTTTGAATGGTCTCATGAAAAAACATAATCTCATTACTAATTCCTCAAATGTATTTTGGTCACTATGGGGATATTGAAACAAGTTTCAAAACTTATATTCTAACATGATATCCTTTTAAGAGATTCATGTAGACATACATTCATGGTTGCCTAAATGTATATGTTGCATATGACTACCACCATAGACCCCTTTTACTATTTGTAAGGTTCCATATGAATATTCATATAAAAATAACATGTCTAACATTTTTTACTCTCCATTGATCCTTTATAATGTGATCAAAGCTCAAACTTCATAACTATAGTTGAAATCAATTAAAATTTTGACTATGAGTATGACATGATTAGATGTTTGATCAAATCATGGTTTTATAAGACTAAAAATGGAAGTTAGGTTGTACTTGTGGCATTGAAACATGGAAAACATTATATCTTATTCATATCAAGCCCTTGTCGAGAATACAACCTTTTATAAGTAGTGAACTTGATTGAGACCTTATATGGTGGAACCTTTCAACAACATGAGATGATTTTCCTATCAAAACACATTGAAACATGAAAAAATTAATGGAAAACATTAGATGAGGTATTCAAAATATTATGTAATTAATATCATCATCTAGATTGTACAAAATCATATAAACAAGAGTAAAACCTAAAGGGTTCATAGATTGGAAAGCAAATTAGGTAGGTCAATTTATTAGGAATGGTTCATAAATAATAGACCACAATTATTCTAAAACCAAACATAAAATTCAATTTTACTAAGTTTAGAAGACACCCCAAGATCAATTTTTTTGAAACCTCCCCTACTAGTCATACCAAGCATAAACTTGTTGACTAGTTATATGTGTCTAGAAAGGAGATGAAGGAAAATAATAGATTTAGATCAAATTTGGAACTTATATAGTTTTTTAAGAATGTAAATGAGTTTTAGGAATCTAAAAATTCATATTAAAAAATTCTTTTATGTGTCACACTCCCTTATGCATCATACAAGTGCTAAAATCTTCCTTTTTCCAAGAAAGTTGCTCTTTCTTCCAAAGAACCTACCACTTTTTAGTTATAAATAGTTTATTAAGGAATAATAGGACACATGGAACATAAAATCACCCTTTTACACCTTAAATTTACCTATGTATGTTGTATAAGTCATTAAATTCTCCTTTTATGACCTTTAAATGGCTCAAAAAGACATAAGGATTAAAATTACTAAGACTAATGCTAATATGACATGAAATGACATACAAATACTTATAATAAAACCTATGAAAAAATATTATACCCATAAAAACATTTAAATATCTAGTTTTGACCTATATGCATCCTAATTTGACTTGTAGGGTCAAATTTGGTCAATAAAATGGTGACTCATAGGGGTAGTATGCTTGCTATACTAAAGATTACTAACCTTATCCTATCCATGAGCTTAGGGACTCATCTGAAGCTTGAAACAAAACAATAATACTTGACACTTGAAAAAAACACTTTTACCAAGACAAGATAACTAATTATCTTAATAACACAAAACAAAAGAGACACACAAAGCAAAGCAAACATACTAACAAGACACATATGTGTGCTCAAAACACATAGGGAAAATAGAAAACAAACAAGTATGAAAAAACTAGAAATTAAGCATACTTCCTTATAGGATCAAAAATAAAGTTACTTGAATCTTCTTCTTCATGAGATGAATCATAGTGCCAAGCATGTTGCTCCTTGGATTGGATGCTTGGTAGATCAAAACTATTCCTTGACACTTCACCTGATCTACTCTCAAGTAGATCATCCTTAAATAGGTGTCCAATGTAAATATATTCCTCTTGAATTTTTAAACATAACTCATACTTCTTCCCACTCTTCATATCATGATCAACTTGTATCTTCTTGGTAGGCATGGCTTCAAGAGGAGTAGTTTCTTATTCTTTGGAAGATTAAGGCTAATAGAAGCTTGTTTTATCCTTCAAAATTTTATGTGTTACTCCCAACTAGTTGAGAGGATGATAACCCATTTTGATTATTTCAAACATATAATAATGGGATGCATATGCCTCTTGAAAGGAAAAATTTGAAAAGTTTCTTTTTATTTACATACCTACTTGAGTGTTAAGTTTGCCTTCTCCATTTTTGACTAGATCATAGCCTCCTTAAAGAGGAGTATAACCTACTCCAATTATTGAAAACAAGTCATACTAGTGTTAATTATAGACTTGTTCTTTCCCATATATGATATCTTGGATAGTGATGGAAGAACCAATGATGATTTCCTCTTTTTTTACATAAGGAAGACATTCTTTAATATCAACACAATCATAATATTCAACACATTAAATCACCTCTTATTCAACATTTAGAACCTCTTAAGGGATCTCAAATTATATATTAACAATTATAACTTGAATTTTCTTCTCAAGGACCAAAATATCCTCAATTTATTTCTCCTTATTGGTGATGCCAATGCTAGGCATTTTGTAATTAGGTGACCTATCCCAATGAGGCTGCCAAGGAGCTATGCTTTCTTAAAGCAAGAGTTATGAATTCTTATCAATTAAATGTTTCTCTTTAGGTTCCCACACCATAGGTAAATTAAGATAAAGGGTTATAGGGTGAGTACAATATGAACTAGTTAGTGGAGTTGGAACATAGAACTCAACATCAGATTGAGAATGAATTGTAGGGGATCCTTTTGGGAGTTCTTAAGGAAGGGGAGGCAAACCTTGGGATAAAATAGCTTGGTTTTCTTCCTTCCATTTGAAAATATATTTAATGAATCTGATTAAAATTTATCACTCTCTTTAATAAGGTTATATGGGGTGTGTTTAGGCATATGATCTTCTTTTGGCTCTAAACCTTCCATCACACCTTGACTCAAAAATTTAATTTTTGACTCTAAATCTTCAATTTTCATGGTTAGGTTCTCTTGGAAAAGTCTCTCTTGAATTTGATAGGAATTTTCATGAGGATAAGGATTAAAAGAGGGCTGATATGGAAAATAAGAGGTCTCTTGAGGAAGGGTGGGAGGGACTTGAACAAGATCAAGCTCTTTCTCAACTTCACACTCTTTATCAAGGATTTTATTCCCTTTATTTTCTCATGATTCCAATACCTTATTTATGATTATGATGTTATCATTGGGAGTCTCTTCTTTAGGTAGTGATTAAATTTGAGGAGTGGATGAAGTGTTCAAGAAACTTGGGATCTTCTTAGGCTTGGATTCTCCACCTTGTCTCCAACTTGGGATTTCATATCTAGAAGTCTCTTTTTGAGGTGGGGATGTAATGAGAGAGGGAAATGAGGGATTAAATTTATCTTCCTTTTTTGATGATATGGGATGACTCATTTTATTATTTAAAAATTAAATCTTATTATCAATTTTTGCTTCAAAAATAAAGTTTGTCTTTCTAACTCTCTCTTTCAGTTGATTGGGAAAAAAGTGACTTTGATAAGCTTGATTGGGTTCATGAGTAGGGGTCAAGTATAACTATTAACAAGCTTGGGGAGGTGGATATGAGGTATGATATATTTTTAAATATTGTTCCTCATGAATTATTAGATTATCCTCTAATTATGAAACCAAACCACTCACATCTAGCATCTCACTTGAGAACCTTCACCAATTTGCTCTCTGAATAGGTACCCACTCTTTTTTAACTAGATCTAATGCATATCTCAAATTATGAATGATATTTATAGGAACATATTAATCATGTCCCATTTATATTTCAAGATCCATCATGTACCTCTCATTTCCCAAGAGAGTTTTCTTGAAAGTTGAAATGGACTTATTTGAGAAGTGACTAGGTTGACTAGGAAGAGAAAGATATTGAGAAGGATAGTTATAGGACTGATAAAATTCATGATAAGGTTGATAAGGTCCATATTATAGCTTTTAAGGACCATGAAAATCTTGATAAGAATAATATAAAGGCTGATAGGGAATGGAATATGCTTGAGATATCTCATCAACTTGTGTAAAATAATAATCAACACCAAAACCAGCTATGGAACTTCATTAGGAAGAAAGAACATAAATAAAAATTACAAATAATATTCAAAAGGAAAACCTAGGATGCTTGACCAGTTGATGTAACTTTAGAGACACCATTGATGCTTGGATAGATGCCTCCAAATGTTAAGGTATTAAAAGACAACTTGAAAAATATTTCAACTTCTTAGACAATGAGTCCCACCAGGTATGCTAAAAACTATTGTCACTTTTATTTTCACCCCTTTAGTATATGTCTTAGCTCTCCTCATCCAAGTGGCTCAATTGAAACACCTCTAGGATATGGGTAGCCTAAGAATGAGGTGAATCTATAAATATGGATAACTCCCTTGATGTAGTACTTTTAGTTCACTATTACAACTATGTTTGTAAGTAAAAGGGAGAGAACATTGAAAGTAAACTATCCTAAATATGGTGATATATCAAATCAATTGATAAATACCAACCATCTACATGGCACACATGAGACCAAGAGACTAACTAGGCATATATTTCTCTAATTTGAATCTTCTAACATCAATATTTCATTATGAGGTTGTGATGAATGTTTAGGCTAAGAGGACTAGATAAGAGTCCTATAATGGAACTATTGGATAGAATAACTCACTAAACTTTTACACTTCATAAAACACTTCACATGACCTATAAGAAGAAGCTTTCAAGTTGAAAATAGGTGAGAGAATGAGACAACAATGCTAAGGAAACAATATTCATCACTAAGCAAGATCAACCATTCAAGTAAAAAACCTATGAATAGTCATATAAGAGTTAAAATAAGTAGTATTTATTTATCCATGGTATGAAAATGAGTATGAATTTTCCATAATCAAGTTGAGAATCCTTATAATATCCAAAATGGCTAGTTTTTATAGAACTTGAGAGAGAGAAGAGAAGAAATAATTCCAAAGGTCATAAGGACAAGTTTCAAGCTAATAAAATGAGTTACATGTGCATGAGAAGAGAATTTGAAACTGATCATGAAAATTTATAAGATACAAGTGGTACCCCAAGTCATGAAACTCTTAAAATGTGGCATAAGAGTTCTCATTTTTCACAAAAAAAATGCCTTCATCATTCACCCTTGTTAAAACGTCCAAAAACTAAATAGGGATATATATCATGATTTTACTAAAAGGGAGAGGTTTTAGACATGATATTATATGAATTGGGTGCATTTATAATCATATGGATCCCTCTAAAAGTGAGCCATCACTAACTACAATAAAAAAAACTCTTTCTTTAGTCACCCCTCACACTTGGCCTCAAAATTATATTTATTTTTCCATATAAATCCACAAAATGGGGTTAATGACATGTGTCAAGACCATTCATGGCTTTAGAGTCATTAGGCACACCTTAAAAGCAACTTACTTAAAGTTTTCACCTTTCTCACTATCATGTTCACTATGCTAGTTTTGATTGGCTAAGATGGGAGATCTTATTGAGGTAATTAAGAGTTGTTTTAAATAATTAAATGTATATGTGGAGTTATATTAAGTATCAATATTTCCTTCCATGTGATTTTCACCTCCATACTCTTCCTAGAACTTGGAAAAACACAAAAAAAATTAAATAAAACATTATTTTTTACTCCATCCATAAAACTCCATATAGTTGAAAAGGATGGGAAGTATCATAAAAGAGTCCAATACATCATTAAATCACTTTTATGATCAAAATATTCCATTTATATTTAATTACTACTCCATCTTCTTAAATTGCTCACAATCAAGGGTTTTGGGGAGTTTAGGCCTCTTTTACCCTCTTAGCCATTGTTCATAAAAATTGGAAATTGAAACTACAAAAAAATTTACACAAGAGTGATTTTCAATACCCCTATCAACCCCTACAAACTACTTGGATCTCCCTGCAAAGTGTCAAAGGAGATGTGAGCATCTCAAGTTGCTAACTCAAGCCCTTCCTTCCACTTACACGAGCCTAATGTTGTCTTTGAGCCAAAAGTGGCCTTATTTATGACTTATCTACATTAAATAAGCTTGGTCACATCTAAAATTACACTAAAAACATGTTACATTCCATTGGAATGCTCATCGCATGTCATAAGTGAAAGTGGCTCTCCATTTGGCTTTAGGCCTAAACCCTTCTTAATAGACTTGATTATAACCTTGAGTGTCTAGACCACCCTATTGATATTATTCCCTCTATGAAAGATTCCTCATGTTTTAATATTTTTGATTCAACTTCCTACATGACTCTATAATCTCCAATTAACTTTTTGTTCAGCTTTTGTCCCTACTTTACAAAACTATAGGGTTTACATACAAAGGGAAGTACCCTCTATCTAAGACAAAATAGAGGGTACCTCCCCTATTTAATTATAAAATTAGAAAATTTTATGGGATTATCCAATCCATATATATTATCTATAATTAAAATTTCCCCTTGATCAAGTCATTTGACCTTCTAAAAGCATTAAAACCTAAGACAGTCTGTTAAGAAAAGACTATGTGTAGGGTTCTTTCCTATGGACTATGTTTTCCTTGATTAAAACCTTATCTCTACTTTTTTTACATTTTAAAGAGCCTATTAATACCATAATGGTAATTATTAAGGTTCTATATGCCTTTTAATCACTTTAACACCCTACATATCTCTTCCCATACCTTGACTGGTCAAGACTATGTGCAATTTTCCTAACTATGTTTCTTACTTTGGAAATGAATCTATGGATTTATTTAAGTTTTTTAATATTGATACAATTTAAATAGACTCCATTAAATTTTTATAGGGTCATTATCATATATTGAGATCCATTTACCTAGTGCTTATGTAATACAAACACTAAAACATCACTCTTCAGCTCACTATTACATACAATCAAGTACAATGGACTATATTGAGATAAGTAGAAGCATGTGGGTGAGAAATCATATTGGGACATGTGACACATAAACTAATTATATTTTTATATAATTGGAAAAATATTCCATAAAATAATTTAGGTGTTTCCATGCTTAATTCTCTCTCATGGACGAAGTAGGAGTTAATAGTCAAAAGGTGGATGTTTTCAAAAGAAGGGACACCTCTAGGTGTGAATATGGTTAAAACTCAGTATATCATACTCTATTGATGAAATTTATGCCAATATATGAAGTTTCACTTGATAATTTCATTAAAATATGACTGTATGCCTTTATTTGTAATCTTGGGTGTAGGGACCTTCTTTAGAGCTTGAAACCTGTAGATGGCACTATCATAATTCAGTGCATAAAAGTGTAAATTTGAGCCTTCCTAGTAATAAAACCATAGGAATAAATAAATTCATTATTTTTTCAATATGTAATCTTATATGGAAATTATAAGCCATAGTCACTTAGATACACCAATAGTATTGACAACCCTATTATATGACCTTGACAAAAAGGCTTAGATCCCTGAACACTATAATCTCATGTTAGAAGGTGGTATGCACTTCCATTTGAAAAATTGACACTTCAAATAGGTTTTTCATGATCAAAACAAAATATTAGGACTCTAAGGTAAGTTTCATCATGCTCTAATTTCCTCCATAAAAGTACCTTTATAGCTATGTGGTGCCACATGTAGGTAGACTTTTGCACATATATGTAGTGAGGCTGAGTATGGATGATGTGCATTATTTTTAACATTTAATGATTTTAGATCTATATAAAATATTTAAAATATAATATTTTAATTATCAATGACCTTTTTTATTTGAGATACTCCTTTTCAACATGATTGGTTTCTATGAAAGCATCTGTAGTTTCATTTTGACATACATGTAGTGAGCATAATTTGAGCAATAGGCATAGTGAATGGTCTCATGAATAAACCTATGCTCCTTAAAATTTACTAAAATGTATGTTGTTTACTATGTGTGTCTTAAAAAAAATTTAAAAACCTCAATTCCCATGTGATATCCTTCTAAGAGATGCCTTTAGACATACATTCATGGTTGCCTGACTATATATGTTGCATATGACTGCCACCTTCATATATTTGTGCTATTTGGAAGGTTACATATGAATATTAATTTAAAAATAACATTTAAAACACATTTGGACTCTCCATTTATCCTTTATAACTTGATCATAGCTCAAACATCATTACTATAGTTGAGAGTAAGCAAAAATTTGACTATGAGTATGACATGACTAAATGTTTGATCAAAGCATGGTGTTGTAAGCCCAAAAATTGAAGGGAGGTTGTCCTTATGGAATTAAAACATGGAAAAAACTATATCCTATTCATATAAGTCCCTTTCATAAAATACAACCTTTTTCAAGTAGTGAACTTGACTAAGACCTTACATGGTGGCACCTTCCTACAACATGAGATGATTTACCTATCAAAACACCTTTAAATATGAAAAAATTCATGTAAAAAATTATAGGAGGTATTAAAAATCCTATGGAATTAATCTAAGAAACTATATTTTATGGAATCATCTAAATAAGATAAAAACCTATAGGGTTCATAGATTAACAAGAAAATTAGGTAGGTCTACTTTTTAGGAATGGCTAATAAATAGCAGGACACCATTATTCTATAACCAAACATTAAATCAAATATAACTAATTGTAAAAGACACCCCAAAAGTAATTTGATTGAAATCCCTTATTGGTTGTACCAAGCACAAACCTATTGACTAGTTTTATGTGTCTATAAAGGAGATGAAGGATCTGAATGGTTTTAGCTCAAATTTGGCACTTTTAGAGTATTTAAATCATGTAAATGAGTTTTAAGAATCTAAATATTCATCTCAAAACCTTCCCCCATGTGTCACACTCCCTTATGAGATATACAAGTGCCAAACTCTTCCTTTTTCCAAAAAAGAACTACTCTTTATTTTTAACAACCTACCACTTTTTAGATATAAATATAAAGGCATAATAGGACACATGTCACATAACATCACCTTTCAAAACCTTCACTTTACCCAAGGATGTTGTACAAGTCATTAAATGCTCCTTTTATAACTTTTGAATGGCTCAAAAAGACATGAGTATTAAAATGACTATGACCAAGGCTAATATGACATGAAATTACATAAAAATACTTATAATACACCCTATTACAAAATATTACACCCCTAAAAACATTTAAATATCATGTTTTTACCTATAGGGGTCCCAATTTGACTTTCAAGGTCAAATTTGGTCAATAGTACATATGGCCTATTTTTTTTCATAGTTGACCCCATGAAGAACCATTCTCCTTGAAACTAACCCATTACTCTTTTACATGAATAAATAGGTCATGTGCCTATTATGAGAGGGAAATTACATGTTTGAATATGTTGATTACTTGCCTAACTATCACTCTTCATCCCATTCTTAGCCCATTTAATGTATTTATCCTCCTATTGGGTGAGAGACCTAAGACTTAGGCCTCTTCAATAATGTGTTAAACTTGATAATTAATTTTAAATGTTTACACAAGGGTGATTATGTTATATAAATTCTTTTCATCATGTGATTAGACCTATATTACTCTTCCCTTAATGTAAATGAAGGTTATCTCCTTAATTGAGTTCAAGTCTACTCATTAGGATTTTGTAATATTGTATGGATTCAATAATGGTTTTTTGAAAAACATTCCACCTATTCATATACCCAAGAGGCCTTCCTACTCCCCTCAGACCTTTAACATTCTTGGGAACTATGAAAACATACCCAAAATTAGATAGTGTAAGCCATTTCCTTGGATATTATACCTCACACATGCCAAATTAGGGAACATATAGGAAATTTATGTGACCTTATGATGTTTTAAATGTGTTTCATGCCCATTAGATTCAACATTCATATATTCTTGACCATTAATTTATCTATGAGGGTTTGGGAGGCTTTGAAGTGGCCTACCATCTAAACAATGATTCATAAAGTATAGGCCTTAGATTTAAAAATTAATTTCATGGATATAGATCACATAGACCCCATAAAATATTCTTAACAAATCTTGTTCCCATGTATATTTTAAGGTGAGATCTAATCAAAGGTTGGTAGCTCTCAGGTTTCTCTTTGGTAGTCTAGGCATACTCATAGTCTTAAGGATTGTTCATAAAGTTGACCACCTAAATATAACTCTCTCCACCATGCATGGAAAGTGTATAGGGGACTCAACTTCCCCTAAGGTAAATATTACCCATGAACTTCCTCTTTTAATATGTGATCATTCAAACTTTTATCTTGAGTTGGCAAGTTGGGATAAGAGAACTTGAGGAAGGTTTTTATGCTAAATTATCATTATCTTATCTTACCCTACCTATGAAATATATATAAATACCTATACCAATTTCATATAACCTTTTATATCATTTAAATTCTTTATAAACTCATTTTTCTAAAAGATTTGAGTTGGATGTTTGAGGGCTTATGAAGGGTTTTAGGCCATATATGCCTAAACTAATATTTAAGGCACAAGACCAACTATAAGTTCTTGTGGTGACTTTAGATCCTTATTATCATACTTTTACACTAAAATCCAACATTTTACATAGTTTAATGGTGGTGTATACCTATGTCTTTATCATTTTTCTCCTTTAGGCTTGTTATGGCCATCACTAGCCTATACTAACTTATTAAGCCAGTTGATGTTAATTCCTGAAGTATCCTAGCTTATTTATTTCCTCAATGTCAAGTGAGTGGAAATATCATGAAATTTAATTCATGTCATATCAACATATTTTTATTCTTAAGTCTCCTTTTGCCTATAATAAACGTACTCTCCTAGCCATATACATACAAGTCTATGTGTTGTGAGTGCTAGCTAGGACTGGGTAACTCTTCTAAACTTGAATGTGCCTTAAAAGATATTGAAGACCATAAATATGGCATAAAACCATTATGGGGTCAATTTCACATTGTTTCCTTCTATCAAATGTCATCCTTCAAACTAATTAGGTACTTCAACTCAATTAAGCAAACATGTATGCATTGGGGGAACTATGTACATAGAGTTAGGGGATCCTATTGGTTAACTTGTTTAATAATTATTGTATGTTCCCTTTGACCTTAAATAACTTATTTACCTTGTAAATTTGCTTGAGATGCAACCTCAATGTGTATTTGTAATCTTAATTAAATTTTGGAGACAACTTGTATGGGATCTCATAGGTGATGATTTGAAGCATTTGACTACAATTGAAGTCCTTCTATAGGAAAATGAGCAAGAGAAAGGTTTTATACATCATACTAGGAACTTAGTTAATATCCTTATAACCTATTAAAAATTTTCAAATCAATCATCTTCATAATCATATAATCCTTTATTGCATTTGCCTACACCTAGTTGTAGGTGATGATTAGGGAGAGTTCTCAAAATTTGGACTTGAACTTGACCTTTTCAATTATGTCACTGACCTCTTCATAGTAGCCAAAATTGATTGGTATTCCTTTCTTATAGTTTCATTATCATTTCAAGGTGTTTTAAAATATTTTGGTCTTACCTTCATACGTAAGTTTATGCATGAGGATCTAATCCTATAGGTGTCTTATACAGTCCTTTTGAAGTTTTGAGTTTAGAATTCAAAGACAATTATGAGGTTAAAATGACTTGATGAAGTCATTATAAATTATATTATTTTTGGGATACCTTACATGGGTTATTACTCTCCATTAAAGACCATCTATTGAGACCTAAACATCCACCATCTAGATATCCAATAGTATAATGCCTTAGCTGAGTGAATAAAGAATCTTGAGGGAGAAAATGAAACCTAGAAGTCCTCAAAAACCTTAAACAATGTTAAGAAACGTTAAACCATGATAAAAGGATTATCAATGCACTTGGAGTTGGTTTTTTTGTTCTTATCTTTAGGGCCATATATAAACGTGTTTCTTTTGAAAGATGATATCCTATAAATTATTAAAACACATATACAACCTAAAGAAGATATCATTCATATACTTTCAAATTGGATATGGGTTTCCATGAGAAAAACTAAGTGATGCTTGGAGCTTTTCTCCTTCCTTAACATGGTGTGCATTGACAAACCTAAAGGAGACCTATTATGACCAAATAGTAACTAGGTGAAGTATGTGATGAACATGGGGGAAGAATGGAAACTTTGTATTAATCATCCTTATGATTTGTTACTTCATGAAGCATTGAAATTCTTACAAATAAACCTATAACCTACCAAAAATGGGATATTGGGTGTTGATATAAACTTTAAATCCATGAGAACATGTTTAGAAGATTTTATGACACCCATTGGACCTCTGGATACTTTTCCCCATGCTTAATATATCACAACAAGCTTAAAATTTTCATAAATCTTCCTATAACTAAGCTTATGGGGTTTACAAATGGCTTAAAACCGCCTAGGGTTCTTATTGATTATTCATAAAGCCCAAAGCTTTGATATTCAAACCAATACCACTAATTTCAAACCCACTAGGGACTCTACGTCTAAATAATAGCTTGAGCTTTGACTCCCCTTGTACAAATTGTACCTTCCAACTCAAGCTGGCCTTTGTGATCTTACCAAGAGCTTGATGAAGATCCTACTACAATTTCTATATTTTTCTTGGCTTTATAAAAATGGATCCTTCTCTATGATGCATACAAGAGATCTACCATAATATTTTTAACCTCCTCTAATTTTGACCTGGCTGTACAAGTCCGTACAAGTATTGAAAACACTTGTAAAATATCATTTCTTTGAAATTTTTTAGGTTTTATATCTTAAAAACCATTGGAAAACAAGATGAAGGAGATGAAAAGTCAAATTTACTTTTAAATATAAAGGTATAGATGGAAGGAAGATGAAAAGTGACTTTTTTCAAGTGTGTGGGCCCTTTTTAGTGAATGAAATGCATTTAACTTCTAAAAGACCCTCTATTACACATAAAACTACTTAAAACAATATTATGATGGCTATGAGACCCTTTTGGAGGCATTTTTCCTTTGATAATGACTTAATGATGTCCTAGGGCCATAATAACACTATTTACATGGCTTGAACATATTGTGAGGGAACTATATGCATGATCTTAAATGAACTATCAAATGAAGAAATTATCTTAACATTTTATAGAAAACCTTAAAATATGCTAAGGATTCAAATAAAGTTTCCCTTACCTCCTCATACGAGCTCCAATCTCCTTGAATTTTACTAATTTTTTTATGTTCTTGGTATGTTTAAATGGACACATGACTAATCATCGGCTACAACATCATAGGTCATCCTTATGAGTGATTTTGGATAATAAGGACCACATCAAGACTTGTTATATAGACCCTTATACATAACTAACATAACATAGAGCCTTGACACAAGTTCAAACAATATTAGATATGGATCACCATGAATTTTGACATAAGCTCACTACTTGAAATGTTTCCTATAATCCCAAGGACAATTGACCCTCTCTTAGACTATCAAGACATCTCAAGGACTTATGAAGATGACTAGGGACAATTTCAAGTGTTTTGAGAAGAATTTGATTCTTTATAAGTTTAAGGTAACAAAGTTATCAAAAAGACCTTAAAGTATCCATAGGCCCATGAAATTACATCTTTATATCTCAGCAATAATCTTTGTAACTAATCAAATTCATAGTCCATCTAGTCAGGACCTACATTAACTCTAGGGTATTTTTACAGGGTTGAAATTTATGAGTCGACACATTTGGTCCTTGAAATTTGGTTTTTTTCTTAGAATGTGGGGTCTAAAGTATCAAAAACTCTTTATAATGAAATCATTCCATTTGGGATCTAATTCCCATGAATATTAAGGATACCATCTTTATCTAACTCATTCTTCAAGTTGTATCTATCTTTCTTATCTATAGCTTTGGTCTCAAATATTCCCTCATTACTCAAAAATTGGATGATATGTTGGTCATCCTCAAAGACATAAAATTTTGTCATGTTATTAGGGATAGAGGATCATGGGATGATTTCCATAATCAACTCTTATAACTCAGTGTCATCTAGGTGGGTTAAGTTTTCTACCATAGATGCTAGTGAGTTGATAACTTGGTTTTCCTCCTGATGGATAGGGATGATATTAAATGCACTAAATTCTTTTATTAATTCCCAATCCCTATGTTTATATCTCTTGATGTATGATATATTACATTGAAATTTATTTTGGATCTAGTTCACTACCAGTTTAGAGTCACTAAATACTCTTAATTTGTTTACCTTATATTTTAATGCAAATTATAACCCTATAATTAATGCTTCATACTCCATCAAATTATTTATGAAAAGGAACTACAACATATATGATGCTAAATGTTTCCTTTTTAGGGGGTCTATAATCAAAATGTTGGCTTCACTACCTTGTTTAGAATGAGCTCTGTCTATATAAAGAGACCATAGGCCTGGTAGGTTTGGGTAATGGTTCGCTTGGTCTTTGGGTGGCTTTGTGCTAAGTGTGTAGATTCCTAGATATAAGGATATCAGGTTTACTTTATCATTAATGTCATTATATTCAGTTATCATGTGTTTCATGTGAGGTTCTATATATACTTAGATTTGGTTGGATACTCCTATTTATGGTAACCACATATGAGATAAATCTATGGCCATATATCCATTTAGGGATTTGGACTAGTCTCTACTAAGGATCATGTCATTAGATTCAAGAATCTCCACCACTTAGATGCCTATGAAGTGTTGAATCCTAAGATTTGAGTGTAACTATATGTGGACATTTATTAGTTCCCCTATCACTTTCACTTTAGACTTATTGAGCTAGACCACTACCTTATCCAACTTGATAGGGACCAACCTAAGATTTTCACATATGCCTACTGACATTACATTGGTTGAGTCTCCTAAACTTATAAGGTAATTATGTAGGTTCTTTACAAACAACTAAATGGTTATTGATAAAGGGGAACATTCATTGTATTCTTGTGAATAAGCACATTTGTGTGGGATGATCTTAGTTTTAGATGGATTGGGTGGGTTGTATTTTGAGTCAAGTATTTTAGTAGGAGATCACATTACTCAATGATTTGATCAAGCTCATTAAGTGTGATGTTGGATTTGATCTTACTCATTCCTTCCACTATGTTATAACCCCCTTTAGTTTGGACTAGTGGAGTCTATGTGGGAGTTTTAGATTCTTGAGGTCTCAAAGGTGGGGGGTCATTCCTAGATTTTTGGTCATGTTGGGTTGCACCATTGTTAGTGGGATTTGAGGTAATGAGAGGATATTAAAGTTTCATGTTACTTAGGGTGTAGTTTCTCCTAGAGTATTATTGAAATTATTACACCTCACTAATACCCTCCTCTAGCTCATTTTACTCTTAGCTAGGGAAATTCATGGTCTCCAACACCATAGTAGTGTTAGGGGATTTACCTATTTTGTATGATTTAAGGTGATTAGGTACCACCTCATATTCATTAATTTTATTCTATAAGATCTCAAAATAAGAACCAAAATCTATGTAGTCTAATTCTCCATTGGTTGTCATGTTATGCACTCAACACCAATTAATTAAGACTATCTCAAAGATATTAATTTTGGGAAACCTATTGGGTGAGGGTTTTGGTAGATTATGAGGATGATTGTAGTTCCTACTTGGTATTTGATATGTGAATTTTATGATGTAGATTTATGCATTATAATTACTCACCTACATGTTTAGCCCACACAAGTCATTGTTGAATTTTTCTACTATTTGATGAATGGTATCCAACTCATTATTTGTGGACTCTTGGGGTATAGTTTATTTATTATTACTTGTTGCCAACATTATATAGAGTGGTATTCAAGGAGTTTGTTCATGCCCTCATAGGTTAAGAAAACTTAGGTGTTGACTTAAAGTGGAATGACCTAGTGGGAGTTGATGTGTTATAGGGAGTGGTTGAATCATTGGGTAATTATAATTAATGTTTGGAAAGAAGCTCAACACAAGCATCTATGGTATCACATTAGGAGTGGGGCCTATAATCTAGACTTGGGGGTTTATTTTCATATATACCTTCATGGATCATACATAATCTAAGGATAGGTCCATTATTATCAATTATCTCCTTATAAAAATAGTTTTCCAAAGGTCTAAATCATTCTTATACATTTTGAGCACTAGTTGGGAGTTAGGTTGATAAGCACGGTGACTTCATTGTACATTTTTAAAAACCTTGTGTTGAATTTCTAGATAGGATCAATGGTATCTCATTTAATACAATAAAATTAATGATATAGGATTTTGGGGTCTATCATTTGACTAAATTGGGTGAGGAAGGTTGTACTAAAATGGTCCTAACTAGGATAGAGTCTTTAGGGAGGTTAAGTAAACAATAATATGTTGAGTCCATAAACATGAACGGGAAAATACTGCATGCTAAGTCCCTGTGTTCTAAATTTAAGATCCTTATGGAGATATTAAAAGAAATTATGTCCTCTTCAATAGTGTGTCCCACACCAAGAGTGAAATGTGGAAGATATCTCCCAGGGTTTCTAGGTGAATCATGGATAACTCCCAAGATGTTAATGGTAGAGCCAATCAACCAATCCATCTTGGGAAGTAAATTTGTAAGAGGCTATGTAGACAATCTATTTTAAATCATGACATGTCTAAGTTTGTTGAGGTTATGTTTTATATGGATAATAATGGTTTGAAACCACCAACTGACCATAATGGTACCTAGACCTAGTGATAAGTGAACTAGTCTCCAAGATGCTTCATAATCAAATAGTAGTTTTCACATTATTATATTAAAAACATAATTTTAATAAGATAATTCTCAATACACAAATTTATTATTTTCTTCTATTCAATTAATAAACTAATGACAAGCAAAAAATACACCATATCTTCCTTCTTTCTAGCACTAGCTATTGTTTGTTCCAAAATGCAATTCATGAAATACCCATGAGATTAGGTATTATTAAAGAGGAAGATGGGCACAATGATGAAATTTCATCCTTTATTTTAGGACTAAATTGGGATCATCCCAAGGCATGAATATGGGTATTTAACTTCACTATGAATTTTGCATGAAATAATCTCCAAGAGATGTAAAGCCACCACCAAAAGCTCAAAATGATATTCTTAGATATAGGTCTAATTGTCCAAAAAATTTATTGATTCTCATATATTATGATATTTTAGTTTCTAAACACAATGGGAAAGGGTAATTCAATCTTTAAAAAAAAACATAAAATGAGAGGGGAGAGTAAGGTAAGAAAGTATGCCTCTTAATTTAGAATGAGATCAATGTTTCAATAATTAAACCAAGTTCCAGTGCCATAGTTATACCACTATGGATTGAGTTTCACCAAAATTTGTACCTCTAAGAACACACAATGGGAAGATTTTGAGGAAATAGGGGAGCATGCCTAAACTATAAACTCTCACTAATTATTATTACTAGAATTTTATAGTAGAGCACACATAAACCTCCAAGGTAACTTGCAGACTAGCACACGAATTATTAATACTATGAGAAGAGAAATGAAAGAGTTCACAAAGGGATTATAATAGATAAGCACATTATAACCATAACATGCATTTAATGTTAAGGTATTATATGATTTTTATAACATTAACAATAATTAAAAATGGAGATGAAAGATAATTTGGAACACATAACAAGCATTTTCCATAAAACTAAAATTCCATTCATTAAAAAACAATTTTTGTTACGACAATATTGATCATGGACAATTTTTACAATATAAAGGGATGAAGGAGAAAGCATGTGAAAGCCTAGATTAAATCTAACACCACTTTTGAGCAAAATTTATTAAACCCTTTAATTATAATATTTCTATAACTTTTATACATAGTTATGGGATTCACCTCTAAATAGTGTGATATTCCCACCCTAGGCCATGATAGTCACTCATGGATGAAGGAGAAAGTATGTGAAATCCTAGCTTGAATCTGACACCACTTTTGAGAAGAATTTATTCAACCCCTTAAGTACAATATTTTTATAACTTTTATACATAATTATGGGATTCCCCTCTAAATAGTGTGATATTCCCATCCTAGGCTATGATAGCCACTCATGGTAGTTACAACTATAACTCAAAATCAAAACAAAATCCTCCTAGGCCATCAAAAATATCTATGGGGGGACCACTTAATTGATATGTGATAGTGTCTGAGTACCTAGATCCTAACTACTTTAACCTTGTAGCCCTAGATTTAAACACAATTGCCATGAGGTTAAACTCTCAGTCTAGTTTTGTGAGGTTCATTAGGGATTCTCTAAATATTACCCCATCTTAGGTCACTAGTCTTTAATAAACCTAGATAGGAGCATCCATCAACACCTAAACCTTAAACACCTAGTTTATCCTTGTCATGGACTACATTGAAAGTTAAATAACCATCTGGGCCTATTACCTTTTGAACTTAGTGACCTTATTCCTCATGACTTGGTCAAAGTGACCCAAGTGGACTCCAAATTCTCCCTTGTCTAAAAGGGCATCATCTAGGTGGAATAATGTAGAGATATTGACTTCTTTTAAGTATTCAAATATATTTTTACTACCCTCTTCCAAGGTTTTTGTTACTATTTGAGTGACAACCAACCATTCCTCCATAGTCATTTTCATGTTCATAGTGTACATTTGATACATCCCCAAGTCAGAGGTGGGAATTAATTTCAATTTTGGGAACATACCTTTGTTTAATATCACTAATAACTTCTTTAATTTTCCATCACTCTTCACAATCCTCTCCATGTAATCCTAAGTTTAATGGATCAACACATTGGTCTTTATCATCATAACCTACCCTAGAACTGAGAAAAGTAATAAGAGGGCATACTTGACCTACCCAAATAGTTAAGTGGGGAAGGAGCTCTTTACCTATGAATCTAGGTTTTGAACCTAACTTTTCATATCCTCAAGGAGTTTCTCTGACATGTCATGGTTTGTTTAGAGAATAGAGCTTGGATCCTTAACTATCTTTTCTCCCTGGTGGAGGTCCTCATTTTGGTGAGGGATAAAAAATCCTATTAGGTTTTCCAAACCATCAGGTCTACCTTTTGGATGAATTTATACATGAGGATCCTTTTCATGATCCCCATCATGGTTTGGTTAAAAATTCACTACATGTTTGGTTCATCTTGGATTTTCATCTCTAGTGATTGTGAACTTGGGACCATCCCTTGGGTTTGAGGAGGTGTTGGAGGAATGTAAGAGATGGTGGGAAAAGGCAACAATCAAGGTAGAGGGGAGATGGAGGAAACATAACATATGAATGAGGAAATCAATAAAGGAGGATAAGGCATATAAGTGAAGGAAGGATGAATGGGAAAGACCATAGGAACATATGTGCCCACCACTGATCTTATGTCATTACCCCTAACTTTATATATCCTTAAGGAGCTTCTTCAACATGTCATGGGTTTTCCAAAAAAATAAAAGTGGGTCTTCAAATTATTTTTCCTCCTTAGTTGAGGTCCTCCCTTTGGTGAGGGAAAACAAATCCTAATGGGTTTACCAGACCCTTAGGTTCCCCTCTTGGATGAATTTATGTGTGAGGTTCCTATTCATTCTCCTCATGGCATAATCAAAACTCCACTACACATCTGGTTTGCCTTGGATTGTCATCTTAGGTGTTTTAAACCTTGGGACCATCTCCCAAACTACAAGAGGTGTTGGATGATTGGAAAATATGGTGGAAATGGTTAGAGGATGTGGTGGATGGGAGATGGAGGAAGTGAAAGGTTTAAATGATGAAATTAGTGGAAGAGGAGGGGGTATGGGAGTGAAGGGAGGAAGGACAAATGGGGAGTCCTATAGGAACATACATGTATACCACTAATCTTGGGTCATTCCCACTTGATGCATAATGATTCAAAAGAGAGGGGTATTCATTAAAATGGAAGATATTAGTTGGTTGAAACTAAATCCCTAGGCACCTAAAGTGATTGAAATAAGGGGCCAAAGAGTAATGCATAGAATTATTATGGATGGTATTATATGAATATTAGAGTACAAGCTAGACCTAGAGGTATTTATAATAAATCCTAAAGGTGATTCACCTTCTTATTCTTCTTATTTCTCTTACTAGGGTCAGCCATAGGTGTTTTAGTAAGACTAGTAGGGATAGTGGGAGCTATGGAGACTGACTATGAATATTACTAGACCATTAAAGGGGATGATAGTATGATTTAAGGGGGTGATAGGATGCTTATAACCACTTGAGATGCACTCCCAAAGGTTATATGCATTCTTAATAAAGGATTTGTGTCAATAGGTAGTTGGATTTGAGGCATGCCCAATAGAGGTACTAGGGAGGTTTTGAGTTAGGGAATGGATGGGGTGGAAGGAAATGAATAAGTGAGGATGCTTAGGATGATTAAGGCCAAGGGTACTTGGGTAAATAGTGGAGGGAGAATAATATGGAATATAGAAGTCACCACTTTAGTAGCTTATAAAAGAAGTGTGAAATATAGGGTTGACATGAGAGGAAGATGGAAGGCAATGAGAGTAAGGGGAGGAACCTATATAGGTGATTTATAAGATCCACACTTTGGGATTGCCTCTAAGATATTATTGAAATTGAACCTTAGGGTTAGTGAATCCTAGGGTTGAGGTGTTAGTGGTTGAGATGCCTATGTTTGGGCTACCTAATGTCGAGTTATGCATATCTACCTTGGTTGGGGTTAGGCTACTAGAGTTGCTAGAGGAGGAAGATAGGGAATTGGGGAATGGGGAGATATATTTTTTGGAAGAGGAAAATGGGAAGTCAGGGAATAAAGTGTTAAATATACTAGAGGAGGTAGAGGGGGAGTTAGGGCACACTAAGTAAATGGTAATGGAAGAGGTAGAGTGGGAGCCATGGCATAAGGAGCTATAGTTGATAGAGAAGGTAGAGGGGGAGATGGGGTGTGAGGAGTTAGATCTCATGGAGGATAAGGTAGTGGATTACCCTAAAAATCTTCTTAGAAATCATGAGAAGAGTCAAGGTGACATATTTCTCAAAATGAGTGGGTGTAGGAGGTGTAGATGGGACTGACTAGACCTTCTTTACCTTCTTCTTCCAAGCCATGATTTAAGCTACCACCTCCTAATCATTTGTAACATTAAATCATAACTCATTATCATCCTATGACTAGTGGTTATAATTAATATTTAAGTAATTCAAATAGCTCACTAAATGAGCCATGATCATGCACTAAAGGTCCTAATGTCAAAGTTCATATATGCCTAGAGTAAAGGAATCCTACCCAATCATCATTTTATAGAGAGGAGAGAAGTCATTATATAAATGGTTTCAAATGGTAATTGGGAGTGGTGGGCATGCCTTTTACTCATGGTCAATGTAGAAAATGAAAACACCCTCCACTAAATGGTATGTGATCTCTTTCTCTACCAAGTGATCTAGAATGAAGTATGATAAGTGGAGGGGTTGATTAAGAATGCCTATAAATTAAATCGTGGTGTCCTCATAGAATTAACAATACTCATTAATGGTGGTAATAGATTCTATGATTTCCTATAATAAATAGGGCATTGGGGCCTCATTGATCTCATTATACACCATAAGGTATAAGTACTCATAGATATCTTAGATATGGTTTTAATAATAGTGGCCATGTAACTTATGAAAGATTACATGGACTACCAATCCCACTGGAAACCATACAAGAAAAGTATATTTCTTGAATGTGAGTGTCACATAGACTATGTCTACAAGATAAATAATCATGTATAAATTCCCCATATTTGGTCATCTACAATGACATTGACTAACTTGATCTTGATCATCCATCCCATGTCTAGAACCTTAAAACTAGTGAGAATCATGTGGAGTAGGGTCACCTATAATTCATTAACATGCAAGTAGTCTAGGGCCTCAAATAATTAGTTCAACATAATCATACCCACCTGGACCTCCTCTTACAAGGTGTGAACTATGTATGTGTTGTTGTCCTCCTTGATCACCCATTTGTCATATAGATTCTTGGCCCAATCCTATAGGACCTCATAAATTTAGAAGGTATCAGTCCAAGTTTTAAAAATTATAGCATCATATGATAAGGTGAAATTAGAGAGGGAGTAATATGTTTTGTAGGTAGTCATAGAGATGTTGTCAATCTAGTGTTAAGAGCTGGTCAAATAGAGCCAATCATGAACTTTATCCTATACTCACATGTCAATGAGGAGTAGGTTGACAAACAAGTTGGTGTATGGTAAAATCTTGTGTTTAGAAAAATCCTTATAAAGACTTTACCTCTTATAATCTTTAAGGGTGTCTTCAAACTCAACATGTTCATCATTATCAAAGCCCAAGTCCTTTGGTACTTATTTGATAGATTTTAATAGGTCCTTATAATGCTTCAGTTGAGTCAACCATTCTTTTAATAGGTTATCCCTATACTTGGGTTTAGATTTGGCTTTTGAGGAGTATGTAATCACTTCATCAAGGTGGAAGCCAACAAAAAAGTATTGAGTACATGGGAAAAACATAGAGGTATATGATGATAATTAGAAAGTAAGGAGTTTATTTTCTTCTTATGGTAAATATTAATAATTTTTAATGATCCTTCCATAGGATATTTATAAAAGCATACATTCATCCCCTATATTAATGGAATTTGGAGGCTTACTTGCTATGGATTCAAATTTGGGTTGGTGGCTTAATTTCCTCTCTTTATTTCTCAATCCAGAGTTAAATTCATAGCTCATGATCATATACCACCAACCAAATTTAGTAATTGTGATGTGACATTTTAAAACTATCAAATTAGGCCCAAATTTCTATTTTATTAACTCCTAGTGCATGGTAGTCATGCGGTCACATCTCCTTGAGGCCTTCCATGAAACTCTTACCTTATGTCATATGTCATCTACCTATTGGTTCTCATGTTAATAGTCAACACTTAAGCATATCCTTTTACTTCATTTTCATATCTTTAGGAGGGGTGAAGTGTTGTTTAGGGATATGTGAAATCCTATGATTAGGTATTAAGCTCCATCCATACTCCATTCTAACCATCCTAGGTCCTTAAGGGGCCTCCTACTTATATGCCTAGTCATACTACATGGCATGTATATTTGGGTTAGGCTCCCTAAGGATTTGATATTTCTGACAAGGCTGAGAGACTAGTTGATTTGACATTAGTCTATGTGGCATCCTCTTAGTGGTTCATCCTTCCTCATGTTCTTACATTTCTAATAATACCAGGAGACTAGATAATATTACACCTGACTACATGGTTCACTCTAATTAGGTTGGGCTCCCCCAAGTTTTGACATATATGATAGGGTTGGGAGACTAGTCAATTTGACATTAGGCTACATGGCATCCTCTAAATAAATCATACTCTCATAGGCTCTGACATCTTTGATAGGGCCCATATATTAGCCAATCTAACACGTCACTATGTGGCATGCTCTAAGAGGGTTGGGCTCCCTTAGGATTTTACATCTCTTTTAGGGCTAGGAGATTATAAACTCTAAAATTAGGTGATGTGGCATCCTCTAAAATCTATCTCATATATCTTCTCTAGTAGTCCATTCATCCTTGTGAAATATACAAAAATACTAAGTGAAAATAAAAAAATGTGAAACAAATTAATAACTCACTCGACCACCCTTTAGTCATTGATTTGTTACATAAGATGTCGAGTCTATTTATCTAAGAAAGTTTCAAGACTCAGAGACTTTTTTAAAATTTGACCTATGAGGTTAGAATTGTAAATCCTTAAAATAATAATCCTACCTTAGTCATAAAATAAACAAGGTTTGTCATTACTTGAGGAAATTAGGGTGACACTAGATTTCAAGGACTTGGTTCAGTTGAAGTTGGTTAAAATTAAAGAATGGATCTATGATATGTGGTTTTTATATTTTTGAGGAGGCCACCCCCATTTCTATGAAAAGGGGTTTTGTTGACCATAACAAAACCTACTATCAAAACTGGACCTAAGGTTTCAAATAGAATCATGCATATTTATATTATTGGGTGCATATTTATCCCTTGATATCATACTTATAAACAAATCATAGTCAAACTTAACATATTATACTAAAAAAAAATAAGTTAAACCTACTAATATTAACCTAATAGGATATAGATGATAACATTTTTTGATATTGTCTCGAGTTTGATGATTCTACCCAAGTGAATTTAGATACCAAAATCCTAATCTAAGTAACTCTTTATCTAGTTTCATGACCTTATTCCTCCTACATATATTCTAAACTGTGTACAATATAGTACCACACTAATTATATTATTCCCTAAGGAATTTATATTTATATCAAGTTCCATTAGTCAAATCAGATTTTACCTATTACATTATTATTCATGCATATTTCTATATTTCATAGAATTTGAATTAGTTCAAAGTTATATATTATGAGACCACATTGATATAAAATAAGGTAAAAAATATTGGTGAATCCATTTATATAATGGTCACATCAAACCCTAGGTTCCCTTAGAGTTTCTTTCCTTATTTCTAGGGTTCTAAATTTTTCTATATAAATATATATTTTTTCAACTATTTTTCATTTTCCCTTATTCAAAAATTACACATGGATATAATGTATGTACATATTTTTTATTTTAAAACTCAATCTATATTTTAATCATTACATATTGTTTTCATTTCATATGAAAAATTTATAACAAATATGTAATTCCATGGATCAAATCTATGTGCACTAATAAGTCAAATTAATATTGAACAATCTTTAGCCTTCATTAATTTATATTCAACCTAAGTTAGTTCATCTTACCACTAGGTGCCAAATGGAACTCATGACTCATTTTTTTTCTCCTTACCATAAACATAAAGGTTGTAACAACTACCATCCTACTCCCATTATTCACCCAAGGTTTATATTGGATTCTTTTTTCCACATTATCATTCTTATAAGTGGTAGGTTTCCCCATCATGGATGAAAAAAAGGAGGTATTCAACATGATCTTCCTCATCCCCATCCACCTCCCAAGAGGCCATCCACTCAAATCAAACATTATGCTATCATTGATAAACTATAAAAATACCCATACTAAGATTTCTTTCCTTGAATTAATAAAGAGATCATCTGGTTACAAAGATATCTTATAGGAAGAATTTTATTAGATAACTCTCCCAAGTGATATAAAACCTACATAATTTTCCTATGTTATGAATGCATTTAAAGATTAAAAAATAAATAATTTCATTTGAAAATTAATACTTACCCATGAAACACACAATAAAAAAAATATTCCATTGTTCATTTAATTACAAATTAAAATTAAAGTAGTCAAACAAGTGTTTATAGATAATGGATCATGAATGAAAATTTACAACATAGTTTTCTTATAACAATTGGTTATTTATATGGAATTTTTTAAAAAATATATCAAATGCTAAAAATATTTTATAGAATTTGATATCATGTAATTAGATCAATATTATTATATGTGAAAGTAGTGCCTAATACATTATCTACCCTATTTTATGTCATGCCTCGTCATCTACATTATAATTTACTTTTGGGTTGATCTTGGATACATCTTATGAAATTAGTATCATATACACTACATAAGTTTTTGAAGTCCACACGTGATGGATATTTTTATACTTTCCTTATAAATGATGATCCCTTCAAATATTATAAAATGATGAAAGTTAATAATAAGGTGTATTCATAATCATATTTTATGCATATATTTTCTAATAATTAATCTCTCCTAGGATGGATTCAAATTCTATATGTGTGTCAAAAAAAATCCTTTACAAATTTGATAGGCTATTAATATATCCCAATGTTTTTATGTATCCTTTTACATTGCCTCATTTCCCACACATTTGATTCTAATTATCACTACTTTCCATCATCTTCAACTATGAGGGTCATTTCTTAGGGAATCATATATATACAAACCATTCTTATTCATTTATTAAATAATGATAATACAAACCTCCTTATATAAGTTAAAGACTTCAATTGATCAAAACACTTTTCTACACTTTAAAAAGAGTCTTAACATTAATACGCCCTTAGTCATTCTTTGTTCCAAGATATTATAACATCATCCACTTAATACCAAATTATTGTTTAGGATAATTTTAATTCATTTAATCATCACTTTTAGGGAAGAGGATGTTAAAACCCTTACTTGAGATTCTATTTACATTACACAAAAACTATATGTGGTTTGATTAGAGCATGTGAGATATGTAGCTACAAATCCCTTGGGTTTTCCAAATATAAATACATCTATCCCATCTCTTTTACATGTGTTTTATGGTAAATTAGACCAATATATAAATAATAAATATTTCTAGACATTTTGTATACCAATTCATAAGAGTGCAAACATAAGATTTTATGACATCAAGAGATGAACCTACACATAAAAATATCGAACCCAAAAAGGTGTTTAAAACATATTTGGTGCTATATAATAGATTCATTTGGAATAAGACTAGGAAATATTGGGAAAATAAATATACTTAGGGTATATAATATAATAGTAGATAAAATTTAAATCTATCCTTTGACATTAAATAATCAATATTTCATATAGAGATTATTCATCCCTCCTAGACCATTGCTCCACTTCTAAATCCCAAGATTATGTATAGGTGTGACTATTTCATAACTTTGGATTTCCATTTTTTCCATTTTTTATTAAATAAATTTCATTTAAACTTATTTACTATCTTCAATATGTAGGGAATATCTTATTTACTATTTAAAATTATTTATTCTAGATCCTCCCTATGTCATTGTTATACCTAGTGTGTATAATGCATTTACCAATATGTATAATTCAATTAAAACACCCATTTCACATTATTAAAAGTTAATGAATTAAGATATATTTTCATTATTAAATAAAAAATACATCAAATTCCATTTATTATTACATTTGATAACATAACTATAAAATACCTTTGAAATAACTTACATATTTATTATACAAGACACAATACTACAACATACTAAAAAACATATGAATAGGTTTATGTAACATAACACATTCAACAATAACACTCTACACAAGAATTTTATTTAATATGTATAATTAAAAAAACATTGTTTTATAAACTTGAACATTGAAACAAAATATAATCACTTGCACCCCATTATTACGATGTCATCAAGAATATATTTCTCATCAACCCCTGATCCTAAGGGAGTATAGACCAAACATTTCACACATAAGATTAAAAAAAACTTAAATAACACTTGTATGTTTCAAATATTTCATATAATAGGGATGGTAATCAAGTGGTTTTTCTATTCCTTGTAAAAATGAACAAAATTTGGAAAACACAACCCATAACACAAACCTAGGATTGGAGAGGAAGAGTATTTCAAATCCTATTCTCCAATAAATTATATTTTTCATAAACACTCTTACTTAAAAATATTATATACATCTAAAGAGGAAGGGAATTCAACCTATATCTTAACCCCTAGGATCCAAACTCTATCTCATGTAACAAATATATCCATCAAGTACCCTTCCCAAATGCCCCAAGCTCAACCTAGTCTCCTTTCTATCCCTATAAAAAAACATATTTCCCCCAAAAACATGGTAATTATTCATAAATAAATCCAAAATTAGACTATAAAAAACACCCCACATAAATCCAAAAACAAATTATTAGTAAACTAAAAATTAAATTCATATATTCAATAATTTAAATGGTAGCCAAAGTTTCCCCAAAATATAAACTAAGAAGGCCCAAATGGGTGTCAAATAAAATATTTAGTCCATAAAAAATAATATGTAAAACCAAAAATAAAACCATCACATAAATAATATGGATTCTACACCATTTTCATTAACTTGATGGTGCATCTTCCTCTTCCTACTTCTTCCCTTGCTCTACTCCCCCTTCTCTTTCTTATAATTTCAAACGTTTAGATTGCAACAAAAAATAGGTGTAGAAAAGTAAAGGGATTACATACCTCAACTCCCAATGAGGATTAGACATGTTTCCATCCTCTTTAATTGAATATAAACAACCACCATCCAAGGAACACCTAAAAAGCCTCACCTACAGAGCTAGACACACTTGAGAAACACACCATGGCACTTGGTTCAAAGTATCCTTCAATGGTTACACTAAAATAAGATAATGGTGTAATTTTCAAATTTTAATATTTTTACTCATATTTAATATCTATATTACACTCATTAAGTAGGGAAGGGGTGACATGGGGACTAATGGATCCTAGACTATGTAATTTTCAATGCAATCATGAGAAAATATGAGGTAACTGTTGTGGTCACATATAGTAGCATAGTATTCCCTTGAACCATATTTTTTTTTCCATGTGTTCCTACACACTCAAGGTATCCATTAAAAAATATTTGTGAAAAGTGTTGAAAATAAATTCAATAATACAATAAAACCATGAATCATGTAAATATCACATTAATTCTAAAATACCATCAGCAATAGACTAGTTCTAAGTATTAAAAAAATTAAACTTGATGCTAAAACACTTACACCTAACCATAAGTTGCATATAAAATAAATTATTTAAACCATATCTAATCACATTTATCTTTATAAATCAATGATAATTTCAATATGTACCACATAGTAGCCACCATATTGAAATCACACACACACACACACAAAAAAAAAAAAAAAAAAACGCCTCCTAATGTCAAATTAATCAATAACATAATCCATGCAAAAATGAAGTAATTATATAACACATAATCAAAATTGTATGTTCAAATCACATCATTTTAATGATCAATAAAATGTATGTGTACCAAAAGGAAATATAGACACCTAATGCCAAAATGTAATATTGAACAAATTAACTACATAGATATTATGATTGTAAGGTATATAAGGTAAAATTATATTTTAACCTCACATAAATAGTTAAAAAATCATTTTACAAGTATGATATCAAACTATTTTAACCAATGAATACACATGGAACATAACCTCACCAATTGTATAATGATAAAATGGAGTTTTTGATGATGCTTTCAAACTCTTTTAAGCATTGAATCTATATGTATAATACCATAATCATTTGTAAAATTATAAAATTACTTTTACAAATATTTTCTTAGGCTCTTCCAATTATTTATGCCCTATATAATATACCCTAACCTATTGTATAGTGATAAATTTTATTTCACAAGTATGGTATAAACTCTTCCAATTAATAAGACCTTATGTAATACACCTAGATATATATTTGTCATATAATTTAGTTTCCTTTACATTGGTTATGAGTGTTGTATTTTATTAATGTAATTACATATGAATGTTCCAATTTATAAAGGAAAAGGTTTTCGTCCTTATAATCTTTCAATATTAGTACATAAGGATATGTACATCCATTAAATAATAATAATAATAATAATAATAATAATAATAATAATAATAATAATAATAATAATAATAATAATAATAATAATAATAATAATAATAAAAAACACTTATTTGTCATATGATTTAAGTGATAACATCCTAGTAGATGTACAAAAGAATTAGTTAAAAACACCCTAATATATGTTTGTAATATATTTTAGTTTCCTTCACATTGGTTGTGAAATTGAGGCAAATTTCTAGTTTTTGCATTAGGATATCTTGTAACCATTTTATTTATTTTTTCAAATAATTCCTATCTTTCTCTATGTTATCTCATTTTTTAATTGATATTATGTTAAGGTCAACTTAATTAATTAGGATATCATGTAAGCATTTTATTGTATTCTCAAATAGTTAAAGGTTATTACATTATTTTATGTACATATATCATAATCATAATCGAATGATGGAATTGGGATGGTCACCTTTTGTTTAGCAAGAAAGGATATTAACATTATAGCTTGATATGTTACAAGTTTTAGTATATTTTTGTATTAATGAAAAAACATGTAAATGTTTTAGTTTTTCAAAAAATTACATTAAAGGGGGTTTACCTTCATAATTGTTCAATTTTTGTACATAAATATATGTAAATCCTTTGAGATTATAATTGAAACTATATATTTGTCATATGGTTTAGTTGTAAACACGCTAATATATATGTATGGGATTTGTTTTAGTTTTTAAAAAATTGATATTTATTTTTCATTTGTTATATTCCCCTTCACATTGGTTATGAAATTGAGAGAGATTTATTATTGCTACATTATAATATCTTGTAATTATTGCATGCATTTTTCAAAAGTTGCATTTGCCTTTTCTATGTTACTACATTTTGGAACTAATATTGCATTAGGATATCCTATAACTATTCCATTATTTTCATATTTTTTTCAAAATTGCTACATAAGTGTATTTACATCAATAAAAATCATAATCAAATGATTGACTTAGCAAATGGACTATAATGAGTAAAAATGAACCTTATTTAAATTATTCATATTAAAATTTGACGTTATTTAAACTATTTATATATTTTGATTTGTATTTTGTATCATAAAATGGATTTAATATGACATTATTTTATGTTATTTTTTATGGGATTATAGAATCTAACTTTATAATCTTACTTTTTCAAGTTTGAAGGAAGCTATTTGAAGAATAGAAGTGATGTGAAGTGTTAAATTAATAATTTATAATAGTTTAATATGCAATTAATTATAGATTAACCCAATTAGATCTTATATGGTAGAATACAAAATTGAATTATAGAATAGATATTGTAAGTCTAGGGTAAGTCATTAATATTGAATCATTTTTTCACCAAATCAATTGATGCATAAAGGACATCCATTATTAGAAGATTTTTGTATTATATACATTTTAGTACATGTGATTTTTTAACCCTAAATTAAGATGAATCAATATAACATAGGGATAAAAATATCTAAATTAATAAGTACAAGCGTGATAAACAAATCTATTATAGGAAAATTAATTTATAAACTTAAATAAACAATATTCAAAATTTAAAATTCTAAGATATGCTAAAAATAGAAAGTACAACTATTGATTGATATTGTAATGATTTTAAAACAAGAGTAACTAGTTGATTTAATATGTGCATGTAGATATAATATGGAATAATAAAGAATTATATTAGATCTAGATTCTAGATTAGTTGTTAGATTATATTAAGTTACATTATGTGGCCTCAGACACTTTTGTTAAACCTAGATAGTTGCATCAACACTAGTGTTTGATTTAGACATAGGTGTCTAGTATGGAATATCAATTAGATCTGATTGTGACCACCTAGAGCCTTTTGGGTTTTCTATTTCCTTTTCTATTGTGTTTTTAGATCTCATTCATAGGTTTTTACTCTTTGTCAAATGATCAAACCTGAGCTTCATTACCCTTAGAGTGACTATGGTAAGAATGGATTAGTGGGAACATAATGCCAAGCTACCCCAAATACCCCTCTATACATGGGCACTACATACATAACTAATACTTTGAATAGGGCCTCAAACTTATGTAGTTCTCTCATACATGTTGGATTATATGTGCATAAGGATTTAACAAGTGATAATCAAATACATGGAGTGAGCTCATTTATAAATTGGTAAATATGGCTCATATAATATTCCTTCTATACATCAAATTTATATATGGGTTATCCCTATGATTTATATTTAAATAATATATAATGGGGAAACTTTGCTCACTTGAATTATTGATTAAATGCCTTTAATAGGTAGACTTGTGAGTTATTAGGTCTATGTTAGGTGAGTAATGAATGATGATTGATATTGTGTATATACCAATCCCCTTTGGAAATATATTACTTTAAATAACTTAGGTTGACCATAAGGATACATTTCATTTTAAATATGATGAATTTAGGTCACTTAACACTTGATTTGGACCATTATAATTAAGTCAGTGTAGGCATCTAGTTGGGACCTAAGTGTTCAAGAATATCAAAAATAGGTATAGGTCCAAAATTTGTATAAGATGATAACAAGTAGTTTTATAGTATTTTGAGCAACATAGAAGTAATAGTAATCATAATAACATATGGTTTACTAAGATATAATAAATGGGCACAAGAGATAGTGGATGGGAGCCTTTTGGTAGAGATAAGGTCTAGGAACTAAAGGGTACATCCATGACAAGTGCTTGCCAAGTATACAAGACTAAGGTTCTCTATAAATCAGATTTAGTGTCTATATTTTCCCACCTACATTAAACTAGTAATTAAACTACTAGTTTAAATGAAAAATAATGTGTGTTTGGGTCTGTATATCACACCTTGTCTTTGCATGAGTTCCACTTGAGTACTTTTCTAGTGACTAACCTATAACCAAGAACATGTTAAAATATGTAATAAATTCATAAAATATATAATTTAAAGAATTTGAAATGCTTGACAGTAAAAAAGGTAGGGTTAAGACTACACCTATGTATTTATGCAATCATCTTGACTTTTGGTAATATGATTTGAAGAAATGCTTTAATATGAAGTATTAAAAATGAGATTAGGACAATTTGAAAACTTGGAAGTGCACGCGCGCGCGCACACACACACACACACACACACACACACACACACACACACACACACACACACACACACAAACACACAAACACACACACACACACACACACACACACACACACACACACACACACACAGAGAGAGAGAGAGAGAGAGAGAGAGAGAGAGAGAGAGAGAGAGAGAGAGAGAGAGAGAGAGAGAGAGAGAGAGAGAGAGAGAGAGGATAACTTTCCCCCAACCTTGAGTAAATTGTGAGTTGCCACCCAATAGTTGAGATTAGCTCAACCATGCAACCCAATCATACTTATAACCTCATAAGCAAGAGTGATCCAAGTCAAATCACATTATAAATATGGTGAGAGTAGATGATTAAATCAATCCATCTTATAAAATTCATAAGATTGAGTGATGTAACCACCTCAACCTTACCAATATTGAACTAACTACTATTGTAGATTAACTCAATAGCAGTTTGTAAAAGTCCATCTTAGTGTATGTTAAAGTCCACAGAAGTATTTGAAGTTTGAAATCTGATTTGATTTTAATATTTAAGGTGATGTTTTATGTATCATATCCTCCTCATATATGTCTCAAATTTAAACCTGGGTATAAAAATGGTACCAATGTATATAATGTTTCCACATATGCATATCTGAATCATATAACTATGAAATTTGGCTAATTTAAAAACTATGTGTGGAATACATGTTCCCATGACATGCTCTCACTAAATCTAGAGAATCTGAGAATTGGTGTAAGTGTGGAGGAAATTTTTCCATAACATGCCACCTCTATAGTCTAAAAATTTTGAATAATAAATATGGAATTCATGACTTTTTACCATACCCCACTAAAATTTGAAAATATGAATCATGCGTCTATGGCATGTCCCCACTAAAATATGAAACTATTAATGTATGTAATTCATGCCTCTATGACATTAACCCATTGATATGACCCCATTTTGATGAGAGGGAAAGTATAAAGTAGTAGTTACATGTACACACCCTAATTTGTTCAAGCAAACATAAGTATTATATCTATTAGTAGATGTTCCTAGATCACTATAACTTGTTAATTATGGGGATAGTCAACTGCAATACTAATAAATAACTTATTAAAGGACATTTTACATATATATTAAAGGGTTATATGGATAAATCATAGGGTTTATCCATGATTTAAGGCTATATCAAAGAGATTCTTGGTGGCAAAAACATAAATGCACAAAAATAGAACTTAGAATTGACAATTATAAAACATGGAGTATTTCATAATGTGATTAAGTACATTTAGATTTTATGTAGTTCATATAAGAAATAAGAAAACATTTAGGAAAATAATAGAGGACTTTTTCTTATATTAATAAAAAAACTTCATTATATAATATCATAGATATTAACTTGTATAATATTTCAATACAAGCTCAATTAACAAGGACTACATTAATCTCATTACAGAGCAATTTCAATGATAATAAGTATAATAACAATCAACCCTTTTACATATAGATGCATTCATAATATATCTCAAAGTTGTAGTTGTAACTCCCTATCTATTCCAAGTAGCTAGATATGGTAGTCAATTTTAACTTCCTCTTTTGTTACTAACTCAAAATAGGCCAACTACATTTCTATCTGACTAGCTACTTAACAAGATTGCATGGATGGAAATGGAAGTTGTTAATATGCATGAACGATATGTTTAGACATAAAAAATAGTAATATATTTTAATATATGACATATATATTAGAATATTTTCCCATTCACACCTTCCTAGACTTAAATTATTGTCTCATATTGAGACAACATTGTAGTAATACAAAATAGTGCCAAAAATATAGGACTCCCATGAGTCATAGATAATCTAGGGTACCATTTACTAGTTTTCACCTTATGCACACACCATAGCTACCATTGTAGTTTTTTAACTAAGTAGTTCCCTATGACTCAATATGTAGCCATCCAAGAATGAAAACATAGTATCAAAATCAAAAAATTGTGATACCTATGTACTATTTAGGAAGTGGGAGGAGTTGAGTCCAAATAGATAGAGACCAAAGAAAAAGGTGGTGGAGGAACTTTAAATTGTTGAAATTAGGCCTTCAATTCATCTATCAAAATGAATTGATGAGTATTAAGCATATGTGTAATCATAGAATCAAAAGTTGACAAGTCAACTTTGAAAGCTTGTCATTTGATCAAAATCATCTATATGAGATGAAGCAATGCTCATAGTCAGATTGGGAAAGAAGTAAAGATTGAAGGTATTAATCTAAAGTTGTGGGAAAATTAGTGAGAGCATTAATATTTCACTAAGTAATATCTTGATGGAGGTCTATGAGCTTGTCAGAAAAATTTTGTGCTTGAAGGCCAATGAAATTAATACATTGGGTGTGCATTTGCCACTGCTATAAATTCACCAACATAGTATCCACAGTAGAATAAAAGATATGAAGTGTGATATCTAGGAAATCTATAAAAATGGTTGGGTTTATTATGGTTACCTTGGCCTTGATAGCTTCTATGAATGTTGACTTCATGCTACCCTAAATGTTATCTAGATCTTGCTTCTAATCTTTGATTCATCTGACATGGATAGAATTGTATGGCCTATAAAGATGCAACATGGATAGATTTTTTATATTCATCTAATAACTATAAAAAGTACTTGGTATTATCTTTTATTCCCAAACCTTAGGTATGTAGACTCTGTAGTTGTTTAATGTGTTGTTAATCTTAGGTCAACCATGTAAGGAGCAAAATAAGTTTCTATGCAAAAGATAGACTCTCCACATCTGAGAATTTTTACATGAGGCTAGGTAGGCATCTTCAATGATTTGACAAGCCTAGTGTAGGTCTAATCATAGTCTTGCATTCTCTAATGTTAGTTTGGAAACTCTATTCTCTAATAAAGAAACTTTCTATGCAATGTTCTCTTGAAAGGCAACTATGCCTTCCAACTTTATGGCTAATGATAATTTTGAAACATCTAATGATGCTTCCATGGTGGGAATGTGAAGAGCCAAAGAAGAGATGGATATTTTTATAAATGCCTATTGTAAAGGTGCAATTAACAAGGAAAATGGCATGTAGTGAGATGAGGTCGGTAGATGGTTCCATGACCAATGAATTTGAGTGGGGGTGTGGAAGTACGTGGCATAGGTAGTCATTATACTATGAGTTTTAGTGGATTCTTCTCTAAATCTACTTTTCTTATTAATTTTAATGTCTCCTCTAGCTATATTTATTTAAAAATATCTTTGGATTTTTTCACTTATACCTCCTTTTGTTTCTATGCATCACCCTTAACATCTCATCAACATTGAGCATCATCCTCTACCTTAGTCTTTACTACCTCTACTACTACCTCTTTTTCAACTTATTTCTATAATTATTTTTCATATTAATCCATATCTTGAGAAACCATCATACCATTAGATTCATGTATCCTTTATTCTCATAGTTCCTCCTATTGGTGTTATTCATCTTGACCTTTCTTGAGGTTATGCATGTTGCTCTGAGAGTATGTGTTATGATACTACTTCCTTTTTATTTACATCTAATTTGGATTTTTGATTTTATTCCCAGTGAAATTTGCATTTTGTAGCTCATTGGGATTCCTCATGGGCTATCTATTATTCCTCAATAGTGGGTTGTTCAGCTAGAACTTCTTTAGAATTAGGAGTAGTATCCTTAGAAGGGGATGAGGAAGGGATAAGTGTATATGCCTAAACCTCCACTTTATAAACATGCGACTTATT
This sequence comes from Torreya grandis, assembly GCA_037957365.1. NCBI lineage: Eukaryota > Viridiplantae > Streptophyta > Pinopsida > Cupressales > Taxaceae > Torreya > Torreya grandis. Next base: position 1,340,575 of record JARHVA010004359.1, on the reverse strand, counting down.
AATAAGATGCCTCATCAGTTTTAGAGAAAATATTATTGGATAGGGTTGGACTGTAGACTACATTTGAAATGGATCTAGATATTGTATAGGAATTTATAGTCCAAGGAACATCTCTTTATATCCCAAGGTTGATAAGGATGTCATAGTGTACACTTATTTTGAGTGAGATTTGTTAAAGGACTATCCACCATAAGATCAAAAATGTAGGGGTGTATAAGGGAAGAAAGTAGTGGCCATGTAGCTAGGGCATCATGAATCTTGCATAGATTTTCTTCATCTGTAATGATGTCCACTATGATGGAAAATGGGAAAATGGGAAAGTCTACTCATAGGTGTGACAAATCCTTAATTATCCCCTAAATATTGCACATGAATTTCCAAATAAGTATTCCTTATCTTATTTTTATTCATGCAAGTCTCTAGCTATATTAGTAAGCATGATTTAATACACATGTTACTCATTAGTACCCAATTCAAGAAGATTATAGTTAGCTATGGTATGAGGAACACTTGGATAATCTAACCATGAAGCTTGGATACATGTTTTACATCTAGGAGGAGATGGGGATCATCGATTGGAGGGTACTTTGTGTTTACCAATATCTCTAGGTTGTGTGATATAAGTAGAGGGTGATGTAGTTGAATATCCTAAAACTATCAGCTATAGATGAATAACTTGAATAGGTGTCACTCATGTGGAAAACATATCCTTCTTCTTGGTGATCTCTTTTTATGACATCTTCATATCAATGAAGAAAGGAGGAAAAGTTCCAGGGAGTTTGGGAAATTCATGTATGTGAATGGTAATGCCCCTAGGTAACTTTTTGACAATTATGTGTTAAACTAAGTACTTCACATAGGTTTTTAAAAATTATTTCAATGAATTATTCCCACCATACTTTGAATTTTTCATGTTGGGAGATATACCCACATTCCCTTATCCATACCAAGTTGGAAAATTATGCATCAAGCCAGTAGTCTACATCTAGAGTACCTCACCTTTAGGAGACTTCCATTATGTAAAAACTAAAATCAAGACTAAGAACTGGTACTAAAAAGTGAGGTTCATATCCTAAATAACCTTGTCAATATTTGTGATGAGTTCAAATACTAAAAACTCAAGCCATTTGAACTCTTCCTGATAGTGGAACATGTGTTGGGTAATGTTAATTACCAAATTAATTGCTTATTTGGCAATTTTTATGGTTTTATAATACTATTTGGTAATACAATCTAGTAATATGCACACTATTTCATCTAGGATTTCAAAAATCTCAATCCATATAGAGCTTCTTGCATAAGCTTCACAGACTTTTAGTAAAATAGGTGGTTATTTGGACTTGTATGCATCCATGGATTTTCGTCTTATTAGTAGGCCTATTGTACATTACATCACAACCATGTTGATGTACATTGTAACAAACTATGAAAGATAAAACTTCCTATCATTGTAGCAACTAAGTAAAGTCTACATGATTTCAACCAAATCAATGAATGTGGGAAACTAAATCAATCACTCCACATCAATGTTGTGAAAAAGGATTCAATCGTGTCAATGCTAGGGGTTATGAATCTTGAACTTGTTTAGGAACAAATAATAAATTTTTCATCCACTCAAATTAATTTGAGTGTTTCAATATCATAAACCCTCATTTGACATAGTGTAAAACCGATGCCCATATCCTCATTCTATGAATCATTCAATGACATGATCAAGTGATCTATGTCAATGGATACCATGGTGTATGTTGTGATAGATTACTTTTAAAATTCAGTTTATATCTTGGCTCATTTTTTTATGCACATGTTATCACAAAAAATTTGATCTTAATTACAAAATTAGCACAATTATGATGGCAATGAAATAGACATCTTGATTTTATAACCTATGGTGTGTGAGCTACAAATCACATCACTTTAAATATATCTTGGTTCCATTTTATCTCTATTCATTTGATTTAAATAGACATGATCTTATCAAGTGGAATTGTCATCGATTTACTTTGTTGGCATCCATTCTAGTATTCAACAATGATCTTGATGTGATGTGGCCTTTGACTAGTTTGACATCATTTACTGATAGTCCTTGATTGAAAAATAAGCCATAATCTCCTTGATAATACCTCAACAATTTATCACCTACCTTACAATTAAGGGTCATAACTAACCACTATTAATATTTATCAAACTCCAAGTTGATTACACTTATCATTTCTTGGACTTAATTATTGTTTCTTTATTGATCTATGAATGTCATCTTGCCACAAAGCTTGACATATTACTATGTGAATCCTTATCTATGATCTTTATTGACACGCCTATAATATAATCAAATAATCAAATCATGCAAAATACACAACAAATAAAAAATAAATCCTAAGTTAACCTGGTGTGATCCTACACCTATTATTATTGTGGTCTAATTTTTACTACTAGTAAAATTTTAGTCTACAACCATTAACTCAACCTCATAAGATGTTTCCTTATAAATCATGCATAAATAATATACTTGGCTATGATATCTCATGGAAAATGTATAGACCCTTCTACCTGATGTCTATTTTTCCTAGAAAATTCTTAAATCTATTGTCATACAAGGGAATTAGTTTGCTTAACTTGAATTCTTTCATTTATCAATTTCTGTCATGCCAAGAATTTTGTTTATGATTTTTAATTTCCTATGTCTAGATGGTTTTGTGTCAATATTTTTCCATGTGATTGATGTCAAAAAACTTGTGTGTGAGTAATTATTCATCTCCCATATGCATAATCTAAGTAATGCATAGACTAGGCATAACATATTCAAGGGGCATCACAAATTCTATCCCACAAACTAACTGGAATGGTGTGAATCCCATCATATGTGTTTAATGTGTGAAATAAGACAATAACACTATAAGAAGTCTATCTTCCCATTCATATTTTTGGACATCATAGATTTTGTTCATCTTATAGATGACCTTGTTTGTAGCTTCTACCTAACTGTTCACTTATGGATGATATGTTGTGCTCTTGTGATGTAAAATTAAAAACTCATCTATCAAAGCTTTAAATATTTTATCTCTAAAATGAGTACCTCAATCACTTATAATTTGATTGGGAAGCTAAAATCGATAATGATGTTCTTGTATAATAATTTCATAGTATCTATGGGTCCACATCTTAGTGGCATAGTAACTTTTACCCATTTTGTAAAGTAGTCCATCACAATGATATTATACCTAGCTTTACTATGTTTGCTTGGTGGGTTGATGAGGCCTATAAAATCAATTCCCCATTCTCAAATGGTTTTTGTGTGAGCATTTGTTGTAAGGTCATTTTATCCTTATAATTTAGTTTTCCCATTATTTGACAGACATCACACTATTATGTGACCTACTATGCATATTGAAACAAGTAAGGACACCATAATCCACTCTCTAACACCTTTCTCATAGTGACATCCCATATGAAGTGGCCTCCTAAAACCCTTTGATGTGCCTCCTAAGGGATCTATGGTCTCTCATTTTTTTAAGATACTTATATGCAAGACCTCATCTTTCCCTAAATAATATAGAAAGCCATTAGTTATACTATAAGGGAGTGATTTCATAATCAACTATCTCTTCTCCCTCTCTATATAATATTTAGGAAAGGTCCCCTATTCCAATAATTATGTGATATCTTGTAACTTTTTAGGTATCATAGTAACCTGAAATAGATGGCTATAAAGGGACTCATCTAGGATTTCTTTAGGTTCTTCACCATTAGTAAGCCTACTCATATGGTATGGGCATACATTTTCACACCATATATTTAAATTGATATGAAAATGGAAATCCTAAAATAACATCAACCATATAGAAATGCATCCTCTGAGTAGGGGTTTATTTACTAGGTATCATAGATCTTGGTGATCTGTAAAGATCTTAAAGGGTGTTTCCAAGAGCTAATGTTGAAACTTCTATGCAAAAATATTAGAAAATGCTTCCTACTCAATTGTTGTGTAATTATTTTTAGTAACAGATAGATTTTTTTGCTTTTAAAATGGTTTGGATGGTCCAATTTTCCCTCTCTTGGATATGTAATAACTACTCATGTGATTCCTGAAGCATCTACATGGACATGAAATGGTTTGTTTGAATCATGAAATATTAAAACTGGCATGATGACTAATATGTGCTTAAGGTCTATGATTGTTATTTTTCATTTAGGAGTCCACAAAAATTATACTCCCTTCCATAATTACATCTCTAATGGCACTAAGGTCATAGCATATTCTTTGCTAAATTTGTGATGGTACCTCGTATGTCCTAAGAAGACTCACATTTTAGATGAAGTAGTTGGTGGTGGCATACCAACTATCATTATGATCTTTTCCTGATCAACTAATATGCCTCTACTATAAATTACATGACCAATTAAAACACCAAATGTTGTGAAAAGCAAAGATTTATTTAAATTCAGAGCTATCCTCAGAGCTCTACACTTTTCTAACATCAATCTCAAATTATAAAAGTGTTCATTAAATAATGAGAAAACTACCCAATCATCTAGGTAAACCTCTAAAAAGTCATGAACAAAATTCTTAACTACAATAATGATGACTCTAAAGAACACCGCTTGTGTGTTTTTTAAGCCAAATGGCATTACCTTATAGGTGAATGATCCCCACTCTATTTTGAAGGTAATCTTCTTTTTTTTTTTAATCCTCTTCTACAATAGGTATCTGGTAGTATCCACTAAAACAATCCATGAATGAATGGACCTCATGACCTATGATATACTCTAATACCTCATTGGTGAATGGAATTGGTAAGGGATCATTGACACAAGCATCATTTAAGATGAAATAATCACCATGAGTCTTAATCTCTCTAATATTCTTTGGTTGTACCACCATAGGACTTACCCAATCATATTTTTCAATAAAAACTATTCCTATTGTGAGCAATCAACACCTTAAATGATTAAGATTCATGGTGATTATTTCAACATGAGGGTATCTTAATTCAACATTCTTTAAGTTTAATGTGCATTTATCTAAGAGAGGAATCAACACCTTGGAATTTTATGAATATGGTTAAGAAGATGTCTTGATAATCTCTTAGAAGCTATAATATTTTTGATAAGTTGGCCTATGTCCAATATTTTATTCAAGATTCTCTTGGTAAATATTGTGCTCTCCTTCAAGAATGGTGTTTTATATTTGTCTTTTAGCCTCTCATTCTAGAAAATGAATATGTCATAGCCTATATTCTTTTATTTTTTCTATGAATTCCTCTGGTAGTGATTCTATGTCCCTTTTTGGTACAAATAGATCTTGAAGATCCATATCATCTTTTCTTTCATGGTTAGATTTCTCCTTTGAGTTGTCTTAGATCTAGTGACATGATTGGACTAATCCCTATTCCTACTCTTAAAGTAGGGTATAAAAACTTTGTGTCTTTTAAGTCATAGATTGGATTCTATTTTACAGAAGAATCCATTAGAGTTGGAAAATATTCAACTCATCATTGGCACAAAAAAGTCTCCATTTTATTTAGATATCAATGGATTATGGGATGATCACTCTCAAATACAAAGGTCTATATAAAATCACTTTGTATTTATGCCCAATGCTTTATTTCCTTTTTGCACTATTGGTGAATGTACCATACCTTAGGAATTACCCCAAGAGTATAGATAAAAATATGAGTCCAATATTTCATAGTGATTCCTTCTCCCATATAAACCTCAATACACCTATAGATATGAAACTAGGAGGTTCTCCTTCCTATAAAATTGGCCACTCCTATCACACTTCTTCTAGTAACTAAAACCTTTCAATCAATAATTTGTAGGCTTGGTCCCATGTAATGTGGCCTTTTCTATGTACTAATCACCAATTTTTATCAACCCATTTTAGTACATAATCAATAATACTGACCCTCTAATTTGTATCGAGGACATGTAGCTAAAATCACATAAAGAATTCACCTAGATCTTTAGTTGTAAATTATTAAGGTATCCATTTTTCTATTATGTACACCATATGTATAATGCATAGCTCATGGTGTCCCTTAGCCCAATTCAAATATGTTTATCTAAATATTTTCTTACTAAATATATACTATTCCTAGGTAACATACCCTTAGGTGCTAGCTCTATGTAATCTTTTCCAGTGTAGTCTAAATTATAGATGAAATCAATCTCAAACTATGTTTGTGACCCCACATATATCAAGAGTGTTTCCTTCTTTTTTAATTAATGCTTATGTGCATTAATTTTTAGAGGTGTATCAGGTAACTTTGCATATTCCAAGGCCTATGTTTGTATACTAGGTTGATTATAAAGAAAACTACATTCTATAGCTCACAGTGCATGTTGCCTATCATCTCTTATAATTTTCATCTAGCTTGTTCCTATAACTACATATGGAGAATCTATCTCCTTAGGGATGATATATGGCTTAATATCTAATTTATTCAAGGGAATAATGATGATATTATCATCTTGATGTGATCTAAGCTAATTCATGACTATATTTATAGTCATCTTCCCATAATAGACCCACTTATTCCCAATAAGAGTATGATAGTGAGTCTCAATAGTCTTCATGTTGATGAATTCAAAGTTACCTCACAATCCGAGCTCTATGAATTTAATCTCCATATCTTACAATTATCTAATGTGTTATACCTTCTCATAATATAAAAGGCTAAGTGTCACAAGACTATAACTCAGTGCAGGTCATCCAATGACCTCCCAAGTGGATCTAGGAATCATGTTGACTATGATATCAAAATCAAATATAGCATTTGGTATTTTATATCCATCTCCTTTAATTTCTATTCTTGTATTAATATCCCATGGTCTATTGGTCTTCACATACCAGACCATCTTGTCAATTATCTATTGACCTTCTTATGCACATTTTAATAGATTGTTCAAGAGATTCATTATATTCTAGGATATATCCTTATTTCACAAGGTATTGAGGAGATTCATCAAGTCAATTAGTATAGTGAAAAATCCTTCTTGTCATAGGATTTATACAATTTGTCCATACATCTAAGCATATATGCCCACATTGTCTCCTTCATTATTCCCTTGTTGTTGGAGATTATTGAGAATCTATGTAGCTTCCTGCATTAGGATTTGTTTGACACTAGGCTCAAGATACTTATCAAGCGACACTTTCTTTATCCCACTATCATTAGTCATCTCTAATTTAATAATTCCTTGTATTGTATTCTATTGGCATGTGATGACCTATACTAATGCATTAAATATTGGCTATGATTCGACCATGTTGACATTGTTTATATATTTATCTCTATGTTAACCCTCTACCACGAATCAATTCTTTGTGTCATGTTGATCTAAATTTCTACAGTATGCACAATATAACTACCACTAAGGATTTTATGGATAGTTATATTATACATGGTTCAATTCACCACATAGATAACACTTAATAGGTTGTCTCCCTTGTCTTCCTTATGTACCTCCTTTGTATCCACCTTGATAATTTACTCATCCTCTAGTACCTTAGAAACCCCAACCACCTTATTATTATGACCCAAAATTTAATGTGTTTTGAGATGCATTATAACCCTATTGATGTCAGTAACTATCATACCCAATATATTAGATCTATAGTGGGTTTGGATCCCAACTATCCTATTATGCCTAGGGAATTATAGGTTTCTAGGGATCTGAATATTAAGGTGTGAATGACTATGTATCAATGTTCTATTATTATGTAGTGGATAGTAAAGTAGCTAATCCTTGTGTTTGATAAGACTATATTTTAGGATCCCAAACTGTAGTAGTCTATGAATCATTGACATTAATTACCTCTAATCAAGATATATCTTGTGTTGAAACATTTATATATTGTACTGTGACTGTAAAGACATTTTTATTAATGTCTTACTTAAGTTATTATAAGGTCCAATAATCCTTATCTTCATGATTTATTGATTTTTAGAATGTACAATGCAAAATCTATGGCTTCTTAATATAATGTTTAATTAAATGACAACTTCTAGTAGAGTTACCTACCACTTGGAAAATTTCATAGAATTGAGTTTTAAGTCTTGGACACTCATTTTTATGATGTCTAGATTGATTACATTCTATGCACTAGATATCCAAATTTTTTCTATCAATCTTATTTTTATATCATTCAAGATTTTAGATAAGGGTATGAAGTATATATTATAACTTAGATGAAGTAATTATTACATCACCATAATTATTAATCTATTATACCCTGATTGGATTAGTGCAAGCATTTGATTTAGTTACAAATTGTGTCTAGGCTATATGAAACCCAATGTAAGGTCATAGACCTTTTAAAAATTAGGTGTCTAAATCTTTTTCTTCCATAATAAATTCTACCTTTTTCATTACATCTAAGAATCTATGATCATAGTCTTTAACGATCTCTCTAGGCCCTTGTTGGATCTCTTTTAGATCTCGTATAGTCTACCTTGTGTTTTTATTTACCTTAAACTCAATGATCATCCATTTATATATTTATTCCTAATTTGTTGCATTGGTATATTTATGATAGATGAATTATAAGGATATTTTGACTAAAGCACCAATTAAGTCATACTTCATTATATTTTCATCTATAATTCATTTAACTTGCCATTTCATTAAATAGGTAAGAAGATATTATTAAGGGTTTGAGGACCCATCATAAGGTACCAAACTAATAAAAGATATAGGTTAAAGCATTATACCTAGTGCTTATGTAATCATAGGAACCTATTATTGATGTGCATGCTTCTTTTCATAAATATGGGGTGAGTATGTCTATGATCCTTGAATGAATACATGGAATGCTTAGAGATGTGATCCCAAAGTAGGGCTAGGTGATTTTGATGAAGTTAAAACTTCAAACTCACTATCATAGTTTACTTCTAATAATGTTATAGCTTTCTCTAGGATAATTGGGTTGGTCTCTATCAATACGGTTATCTAAAGTACTGATGTGGTTCTCTTGAAAAAAATTGTTTGCTCTGTTCATGAGATATATTCAATATATTTAAGGTTTTCTCATATGTCTTTATCTATTTTAGATCAGGGAAATATTGGTCTTTTACTCTAAAAACTAAAGTATGGATAACTAAAAATAAATGGGGCATGGGGGATGCATGTTCCCTGGGCGAATGGTATAAACATCTTTAAACTATTTCCTCATCACTTGAACCTACATTGGTACTATGACTATGAAACATTTTTCTTTCTTCCCCTATTAGTAACCTTGTCCAAGGTTATGAAATTTTTTATAACTATTATAACACACTAATCTCTTCCTTTATGTCTGTTTCCTCATACTCTACATTAATTTCTTTCTCTTCATCTATTTTCAAATTAGGCTTCTCAATCTCTCACTTCACACTTCTCTTCTCTTTCTTTTCTTCTCACTCACTCTTCATTCTTACTCTACTACTACTTCTTGATTTCATAGCCAACTAGGTATCTATATTTTATTTCCACCTTTTTTTGTTATCATAGTGATTAGTCTAAATCTAAGGCCTTCTATCTTTGTTTTAAAAGTGCTTCCTCTAGATCTTGAGTCTTTTTCAAATTCTCTTTGACATCAGTCACCATTATGTCACACACATCCCCATGACACATGTGTGACTACTCCATGTTAGGTGGAGTGGGCACCATGGTTTAGTCAACATTTTAATGATAAAAATAATTCATTGTAAAAATTTAACTTGAATTAACATTACAAATTTAATCCTTTATAGCTTCAAGGTAATACAACCTTGTACTATGAATTCCCTTATATAACTATCAATGGTTGTGTCTACCTTGTAATTAATCACATGCATTCAAAGTGAATACAATATTTGTAAAATTTTGATCTTTTCTTTATTCCATGTTATATCATGCACACTTCTCAACTTGTATCATAAATGTTCCAATCTTACCACCCATGAAACTAGTAAACATGGGAATTTTCACTAAAAGTTATCATAAACATTTACATATATGTGATCCTAAATAATTGATTTAACACTAATTCCTACCCTCCTTGCATCCCCTTCTATGAAATAATTAATTTTTAGATCTATCCATGCTTCTATATCTCTCTAACTTAGCAACTAATGTAGCATACCCTTTAATAATGAGACTCTATGCTTACCACACCATTGTTAGCAGAGGTTCCTGGATCACCATAACTTACTAATTATGGGGATAGTCAATTACAATACTAAAAAAACTATTAATGGAACCTTTATATACCTATTAAAGGGTTATATAGAGAAATCATAGGGTTTTACCATGATTTAAGGTTGTATCAAAGAGATTCTTGGTGGTAAAAACATAAATGCATAGAAATAGAACTTAGAATTGATAATTATAGAACATGGAGTATTTCATACTAAAAATAAGTACATTCATATTTTATGTATTTCATATAAGGAGCATGTAAACATTTATTAAAATAATAAAAAAAACTATTCTTATTTAATTAAAATACTTCATTACATACTATTGTAGAGATTAACTTGTAGAATCTTATAATACAAACTTAATGAACAAGGACTACATTAATCTCATCATAGAGAAATTACAATGATAAAAATTATGATAGTAATCAACCCTTTTGCATATAGATGCACCCATGATATATCTCAAAGATGATGTAGTTTCAACTCCCTATCTATTCTAGGTAGCCAGTTATGGTAGGTCACTTGTAACTTCCACTATTGTTACTAACTCAAAATAGGCCAACTGCATTATGATCTAACTAGCTAGTTAACAAGATTGCACAACTGGGAATGAAATTTATTACTATGCATGAAAGATATGTTTGGACATACTAAATAGTAATATACTTGAACATATGACATATATATTCAAATATTTTCCCTTTAATAATGTCTTTTATGGCTCTTTCATAGGAAGTTATTAACGATGAATGAGAGTCTTGTTCACATGGTCACTTTGGTCTTTTGATCCTTATTATGAATTTTTTTCCCTATATTTTCACCCTCAACATTTTCATGTCATCTTTTTTCTAGTCACAAGAGCCCTTGGCTTATTTATTCCAATCAAAACCTAGTTTTGTACACACAGGACAATAATGCAGTCTTGGATAGGAACAAACCATACTATTAGCCACCTTTGTGATATTATCTAATTTTCATGTTTTTAACTTGTTTCAGGTCCTTACCCTGCTTTGGGTCTCCTCTTATGATTCAATCTATCTTTTTATCATGTTATCCTATGAACAAGTGTCTCACATTCAAAATAAATATCCATATATAAAAATAACTTCACAAGGCAATATACATCTATAACTTACTATTTTGGCACATTAGTACATAAAATTAGTCAATAGTATAGCTTAGCATTCTACATATTTACTTAGAATCACATGTAGATATACACTCTTGATAAAATAAGGGCCTAAGTGAAATTAATTCTTACATTCCATGTGTGTTGATTATGCACTTTCCCTAAGGGATAACTACATTATATTTGAGATTCCTACCATTGGGGTTAATTTAGGTAGTATCCATAACAATAGGGGTTCTAGGTTATTTGATCATATCATCTCACAACCTACGTTTTACCTTTCCTTTTGCATTTTGTTCCATTATTATTTCATGTGTGCATGTATTCATTAGTGTTTTGAATAAATAACATCCAAAAGGTGACATATGAAGATGATAAAAAGTTCTTGAGAACACACATAGGACCCAAGAAGACTCCCATAGTATCATCAAAATTTTTAGGGATCATATACATAAAATGATGCTAGTGTAGTGCATTTTCCAATAATGTACCATGCTAATATCTAACTAACCACACTATATACTTGAGGTAGGTGGGACTCTTATTTATAAAAGAAGGAATTCCTAACTATTCCTATGATCTATTCCAACACTACTATTGTCACCAAATCTCACACTCTATAAGATGTTCTTCAAGCCTATCTAATATTTGGGCAACATTACAATACCTATAGGCATGTGTATTTCATATAGTAGAGGTAAACTTCTAGGTTTAAGGGCTAGCTCTCTAGATTGATCCTTTAGTGCTTATCACCTAATCTAATTGATTGTTTATATGAAAAGAGGTAAAATTATAAATAAAATTAAACTAATATAAAGGGGTGATACACCATAAATATCTGTATAAGATCATCATACTCTTGTACTAAGAGACATGACCTACAACACTAGCTTTAAAGTCCTAGGATACTATAACATTAGTATTTCAAATATGGAGGTGATATGCATGAAAATACTCAAGTTAAGTTGAATAGAGGTCATATTGTAAACATTAAGGGTACTTGTACACTTTAATGTAATCAAACACACTAGCTACACTCTATATGACCTATTAGAATGAGAACTACTTGGACCAAACATGAAATGACAAAGAGAAGGCAAGGATAGGTGTTTATCACTAGACTTCACAATATATCACTTCACACACTTATAAAATATGTTTGTGAACTCAAAACCATATTTCATATATTATTAAAAGGTAAAGTAAAATATCAAAGTAGTAGGGCTTCACCATACTAAGTTTGGAATTCCCATATAAGAGCCAAAATGACTTGCATTTATAGAATAAGGGAAGAGAGAGAAGAAAATGGATCTCAAGGGTCATAATTTCACATTCCAAATAATAAAAACATATTATTTTGAAGATGAATTAAGTGGATAAAAGAAGTCTAAAATTTATTCTTTGATAAATGTCCACCTGAAACATGACAACTCTCCAAACTTGGCATAGGGGTCTTCAAATGGCTTCTTGAAATTTTCTTCATGATTATGTCTCTCTTGAGTGATCTAAAGAAAACTAGGGAGATATAACACATATTAACTATCAAATAATGGTTATAAACATGCCACAATAATCATCAGATGTGTTCCTAACTATTGATCATATTTTGGACACTTGTTCTCATCATCCAAAATCACTAACACTAAAAATATAGGTCTACCCTTACATTTATCACCCAAATGATCTTTAGTTTATTAATAAATTTCATGTAAGAGGTGTTTTGACACCTTTAAAGAATCCCCTTTCCTCCAAATCCATTAAGAAGATCTTATAAGACCCCCAATTGAACTTATCACTTTCTCACTAGGCAGTCACTCCCCATTTCCATTATTTATCACATACTACCTAAATTTAATGAGCATGAAGAGTTATATTAGTCCCAATTGACCTCCCCAAATGATCATTATAATTTAAATTTGTTATGTACCTAAAAAACATATAAATCCTTGTAAAACCCCTATTTTAGGCATGCATGTATAGTTAGTCTTTAGAAAAAACATGTGTCATGGATATTGAGATATTTATATACAATTCAAATAACACTTTACTGGTATATCATTCCTTTTTAATGTATTTATATCAATCTCTTTCCAATCAAGTCAAAAACAAGGGTATTGGATGATTTTTGGTATTTTAGACTCTTAGCATTTGTTCTTAAAAACTAGATGTTGAACTTATGAAAAATTTCCACTAAAATAATGTTTATGACCCCCATAAATCATGATTATCTCCTTATGGTCTCATGCATATTTTTTTTTACTTGTGTGAGCTTACAAAGATGGCCTATCAAGCTTGAGAGTGATGACTAGGTACTCCTAAGTTGTTTTAAAGCCAAACAATGACTTTCTTATGATTTCCTCTATAAACCATAATTAAAAAAAAATATTATACATCCATTTTAATATAATAAGCTATATGGTAAGGTTATCTTTCCTTGGAATTGAGATTGATTCCCCATTAGGGATTTAGCCCTAGTCTAGGCCTAGTAGGCTTCAACTATGTTCATGGCCTAAAACCTTTTATACATGACTTATTAAAATTTTGAGGCCTTTTATATATCTTTTTCATGCTTAAAAAAATATATATAACATTATTTCAATGTCTCAATTATTATCAACACCTACACTTATCACTTACCTACCTTCGTCTATAGTTTAGACTTGGATGGGAGTGCTCTCTATCTGAGACAAAATAGAGGGCACTTCTACTATTGACTCAGCCAAAACAATGTTATGAGAGCCTAAAATATTTCATGGATACCCATTTTATAAAAAAAATATCTATATCACCTCTTTAGAGTCACCAATCATCACAAACTTCTAGAAAAACTCATAGAGTGAATGACTGTGTAGGATTCTTTAAATTGACTATGAGTTGAGAGTGTGAAAGTTACCCTAGCTCTATCTTTATTAGATTTAAATTAAGTGTGATGTATTAATATTTTAATTTGATCCAACATACTCATTAAAAAATTATAAACCTATAACTCATTTAAGAAAGAGACCTTCATATGTCACTTCAACACTATATCACAGACAATATTAAGTGAATCTATATACATACTTATTTGATGGATGTTCATGGTGTCTTAATGCCTATTAACACATTTTTTCCTTCAATACAAACTCTTAATAGTAGAAAAGTGTCCAAAACTACTACCATTCATCTCACTTTTCCATGTTTTCTTCATATTGCTCAAGCTAGTGTACTAGACTAAGGGGTGTACAGACTGCAACCTCTAAGTTTGGAAGTTTGAGTGAGGGTGACTTGACACTATTAAAATTTTAGTGTATGGGACCTTCCTATGAATATTATAATATTTTAAATTATCTATACCAATTTATTTTTTCCATCTAGGACACCTCATACTTTTAGCTCTCTCCAAGCACTAGAATGCAACTATAGGCACTATTCTAAGTTCAAGAATCTTGTAGGTTGTCATATGGCCAAAATAGATGTAGATTACTTCTCTACTTTTATTTGAGTTCATTAATCCATATATCTCATTTTTTTAGGCCACATTCTCATCATCTATCACCATCTATACACTATAAGTCACTTGTAAATCTTCCAAGGTTGATATTTTAGTCTGAGAGGTACTATAGCACTGAGTGTTTCTAGTCAACATAAAGTGAGTTAAAACACTATCAATCCATCATCCTTGTTCACCTAAATTCCTCATTCCTGAGTCACAACCTTGTCATTAGTTTTGGTACACAAAATAAAGATCAAACAATCTCATCTAGACCATTTTAAATCTTTACCATGGTCTGTACTATGTAAAGAAAAGAGCTTTTTAGAGAAATTAAGTTAAAGCTGTCCTCTTGAAACTTTATTTGATATTAAATTGATGTAGGTGTTGTTTGAGATTTTTAACTAATTATCCATCATTTAAATTATCTATATTTCATCCTATATCAATAAATAAAATTCCAATTGGGTTCAAATCACTCCAAAATATTTTACCCCTTTGTCTCAAACCTTTGTGGCAACCTTACTCCTGTAGGTCTTATAAGTAGGTTGAGTATGAGATGAAAGTAATTGAAAACTTATTTAATTTATATGACAAGGTATGATTTTTTCCATTGATATTGATATAAATATTATCATAATATTTATATCTTACAACCAATCCCTTCATATGAAACATCTACAACCTTTATAACTTCTAAACCCTACACATTTTATCTATAGATTAAAATTGAATATCTTAGATAGTTGGAATTAAAGATATATCTTATGGTTCACATTTAAATCCCTTCAAATGGCCTTAATAATGTTACATGACTATGCTTAGGTCAAGTAGGCCTTAAATATTCTTAAATGCTTGATGACCATGCTTTAAAACATCCACATATATCAAAGATTTTACTCAGGCATCAATGGTGATCACATTCAAGCACACAGGTGATTTTATTTATCCTCCATGGCCACACATGCCAATAAAACTAAAACTAATATATAATGAATGGATGTACCCTAAAATTTTGTATTCATCATTCACTTATAGTAACCAATCTTTAATCTACAACTAGATGGTGAACACTAAGCCATAGAGGTTTCAAAGGTCATTTTGAGTGATCAAAAATCTAAGTGATTATTCATAAATCATAATCCATGAAACATTAAAATATTATCATGAGATTAAATTACACAAGGAATACTATCATCCCTTAAATGCACTTTCTATGACTCATTTTCTCTTTGATGTACTAAACAAGAGCTATTGACCCTTTTTTTACCCTTCCAAGGAAAGTGATGAGAAGATAGATCAATTTTATTCATTCATGGATATGTCAAGAATTTTTCACCCTAGATATGACTATGGGGAATATAAAGAGACTATTTTGAAACACACTCTCCTACAAATAAGTCGTACAATTTGTATACTTTTCTAAAAATGACCTTATGTGATCACTTCATCTTGTTTTAACATTGAACATAGCAATTTTGTTAGTTAAAAATATTTATATGATAATTTATGACACATGGGATTTCAAAACAATCTTTGGAACACTTATCACCTTTAAGGAAGCATACAAGCTTCATAAATGACCCCAAAAGAGACCTTAAGTGACATATAATAAACTAAAGACTAAAATTAAATATAACCAAGGCTAAAGACACATTATAATACCCCTATCTAGTATAATGGAATACATTTTGACCCTATTAGACCCCTATCTAATTTTTTCAACTGTAGGGGGTTGACCTATGGTAAAAATAGTCAACGTTCTTAGTGATTTCCTAAGGGTGATAAGCTAGACATGTCAAAGACTAGTAACCTACTCCTATCCATTGGGCTTATGGAGTCACCCATGCAAAAAATAGACACTGAGATAACTTTGAAAAGATACCAAACCATATCAAACAACACATAAAATGATAAACCAAAACTAGACAAGACAAGACAACAAACACACACTTGTGATCTCATGAGCACTTATGTAAGACAAACAAAAAACCAAAAGAAAATAACTCAAAAAAGACTAACCAAAAACAAACTCTTCCTCATGGATCAAAGGGGAATATTGAAACCTTTCTTATTACATGAAAAGAAAGAGTAGATGAGGAATGTTACCATTTCGGCCTTGGCACTTATATCTCTAACTCTTTCATGATGTTTTCCAATCACCTTAGCATGATTATCAATGAAATAAAGGTAGCTAAAATTAAATAAACTATGAAGGTGAACTCTTATTTCATATAAACATTCTCAACCTTATCATAATACTCCTCAACTCCAACCTCTAATGGTGTTTCAATAAGGCATATTTTCTTGACCTCGACGGTACTCTTAATAAGATCAAGTTTCTTTTCAATTTCAAGTTCCTCAAGATCATCTAGGAGATTTGCATATTCTACGCAATCTTGGTCATTATCCTCCATTGAAACCTCTTGCTAAATCTTCTTATGTTTTTAGCCCTCAACTTGGCATATTTCTTCAAGATCTTAGAAAATCCCTTTTTTTTTATTCCAATCATCGTTTCTCTCCTTTTCTTTGAGAACCACCACCTCTTTAACTTTATCTTCTTGGTTATTGATTATTTTATCAAACTTAAAAATTAATTTGGAGTTATCATCTTTTACTTCAAAGGACAAAACATCTCTAAAAACATCTTCAAGTTGGGCTACAAGAGGTATATGTTCTTGCTTCTCATGGATATCAACTAGTTCAACAGATATAGATTCTTTCTCAAGTAATTCTTATTTCATAACTTGACCAATTTATATATGGACATATGCATTAAGACCTTTAACATATTCTCATTCATTCAATAATATTTTATTTCACTTATTTTCATGAAGTAGAGTCCTTATGGTGATCTCTTATTTATAATCACTTAAAGCATTTTCTTGATCAGGTGTGGCTTGAGCTTGCTCTATTAACTTGATTCCCATAAAAGGGATTCTCCTTTAAGAAGGGATGAGGTAGGAAGGTGATGGATATGATCATGGGATGGATAAGGAGTATGATGTGTGATGTAGGGCTTATGAATATGTTTGTAAATGAAGGAATCTTGAATGAACTCATGGGGGAATGATAGGTTGGGTTCGTCAATAGGAAAGACACTTCCTTCAATAAAAGTATCACTTTTATGATAGCCTTCTTGAGGCTCTTCAATAGTAACAAGATCATTTTCAAACTCTTTTCTTTACCACATACTTTGTATATTTATTAAGCATTGGAAACACTTTTTGGCCAAATATAGTCACTCCTTAATATCATAATGAGTTTCCTCTTCAACCACCTCCAACACATTGATCCACCCTTGAACAAAACCTATTAATAATACCTTGAGATGGTTAGGGAGTACAATAAAATCATTATCCCATGTTCCCATATTATGTTCACTATCTAAAACACTTGGTATGGGTGTCAGTAAGTATTTGACATGAGATGGGGTTGAAGTAGGAGGAGGAGGGTAATGATGTAGATTGTGACCAGCTTTAATTTTTTGGATTTAATCCTGTAAGAATTTTGATCTTGATTTAAAATATTTTTATCTACAATCAATGGGGTCATCTAATTCCTCATGGAAATACTAATAAGAATCCTCTTGAGGTTAATATGCATCATGGTAAGGATAGTAGGAGTGATATTGGGATTGATAGGAAGGTACTCCTTGATATCCTTCCTCATAAGATTATTGAATAACATGATATCCATATGGAAAAGGAAATGAATAACCATAGGGATACCATGGATCATAGGACTGATAAAAAAATTTATAGGGATTTTGAGGGAAATAACATGGTTCATAACAAGGTTGATAGGAAGATGCATAGTAGGTATCATCATCATATCCATCCATATTAACCTCATGAGTCAAATAAAATACAAGAACTGATCAAAATATTCAACAATATACACTTTATATGTTTACAACCATAATATTTCATTTAGAGTCATCATTAGTGATAGCTTACTTGCTTCTAAAAGACGATTAGAGGAAAGACACACTAACAATCTTTCCACTCTCTTGGACCTTGGTCCCATTGGACATGCTAGAACTTTTTTCACCAAATATTTCACCCTAGTGGAGGTTTTTCAATCCTACTCTAATATTTTGGAAACATTGGAATACTTATAAGCCTATGGGTTACCTATAGTAGAGGTATACCTATAGGTTTGAGGGATAGCTCCCTAGATTGATCATTAAGTGCTTATCACCTACTCTAATTGATTGTATATATGAGAATAGGTAGAATTATACATAAAATTAAACTTATCTAAGGGGGGATACACCATAAATATCTCCATAATATCATCATGCTCTTTCACTAAGAGACATGACCTACAACACTAGATTCAAAGTCATAAGATACTCTAACATTAGTATTTAAAATATAGAGATGATATGCATTAAATTACTCAAGGTAAGTGGACCAAAGGTTATATTTTAGACACTAAGGGTACTTGTACACTTCAATTTAATCAAACACACTGATGCACTCATATGACTTGTTAGAATGAGAACTACTTACACCAAATGTGAAAGGATAAATAAAAGGCAATGATAGATGTTTATCACTATAATTCACCATACATCACTTCATACACTTAGACAAGATGTTTGTGAACTCAAAAATAGATTTCATATATTATTCAAAGTTAAATTACAATATAAAACCAATAGGGATTCACCATATTAGGTGTGGAAATACTATACAAGAGCCAACATGACTTGAATTTATAGAATGTGGGAAGAGAGAAGAAAATGGAGATCAAGGGTCATAATTCCATATTTCAAGGCATGAAAAAAAATTATTTTATATATTAATGAAGTAGATAATAGTGTTCTAGAAGTTCCTTTTGGACAAATTTCCACCTGAAACATAACAACTCTCTAAACTTGGTGTAGGGGTCTTAAAATGGCTTCTTGAAACTAACTTCATCATTAGGCCTCTCTTGAGCACTCTAAATTAGAATGGGGAGATATTACACATATCATATGTCAAACAGGGGTTATAAACATGGCATAAAAATAATTATATGTGTCCCTAACCATCAATATTATTCTAGACACTTATTCTCATCATTTATAGTTACTACCATTAGCCTTCTAAGTCTACCCTTACATTTATCACCCAAATGATCTTTAGTTTCTTAATCCAATTAATATAATTGGTGTTTTGACATGTATCAATGATCCATTTGCTTTCCAATACATCAATCAAACCTTGAAATACCCCTTAATTAAAACTAATATATTTCCATTGTCTATCATGAATTGCTTGAAGTGAATGAGCTAGAAGATATCTGCACGTGCTTATCTAAAGTGATAAAAGGGCATGAATAGTTATATTAGGTCCTAATTTACCTCCCCCAATGATCCTTATCCTTCAAAACTATTTTTTACCTAGAAAACATATATATCCTTGAAAAAACCATATTTTAGGCATGTCTATATAGTTAGGGTTAAAAAAATCATGTTTCATGGAGAATTATATATTTATATAGAATTAAAAAAAACTTTCATGATCAATCATCCCATTTTTGATGAATTTATATCAATCTCTTTCCAATTGGGTCAAAAATAAGGGTTTTGGAGGGTTTTTAGTGTTGTAGACTCTTAGAATTTGTTCATAAAAACTAGACATTAAACATATGAAAAAATTACACTAAAATCATGTTTAGTAACCCCTTAATTAATTATTATCTCATCATGGTCTCATTCATGGCTTTCATCTAGTTTGAGCTTCCAAATATGGCTTATCGAGCTTAAGAGTGAAGATTGGGTACCCTTAAGTTGTTCTTAAGCCAAAAATGACTTTGTTATGATTTCTTCTATAGACCAAAAGATCCAAACAACCTTATACCTTCCTATACATATAATCAAGTGTATGGAAAGGTTTATCTTTCCTTGTAATTGAGATTGATTTTCCATTAAATCTTTAGGCCTAGTCTAGGCCTAATATGCCTAAACTATGTTCATGACCTAAAACCTTTTCTTCAGGCCTTTTGATAGAACAAGCAATAGGGTTGCATAAAAACACCAGATCTAGATGTGAGACCAATAACAAAGACATTCACCATGAAATAATGAGAGAAAAGTTGAACACACCATAACATAGATTAACCATATTATGATAAACTAACAAGTACCCAATACAGTCTTTCTTTCTATCACTTCTTTTATCATTACATCTTAAAATATAAAATCTTTATTATATATACAAGGTAATCTAACCATTATAAATGACTATTTTCAACCACCACATTAATGGGTCCAGCCTCTCTGAAGGTCATTTAATATATTTTATTATTTATTTACATGAAGATAAAATAATGTTAAATAATATAATATATTATTATTTAACCAATGTAATTTAATGTATTAAGGGTAAATAAATAATACCGCTTAACCATTAATTGTTCCAATACTTCCCCTTAATTTTAAGTGTAGATACATAGTGATTTTTAGGAGGTAACAACATAACGAACTTACACTCCATGAACCATACATGATGAGTTTTAAGAGGTAATAATTGTTGGAAAAATCCTTCATCATGCCATAGTCACCTTTAAAGGAATTATGTTATGTAAACATAGTCACCTGAAGGTATTAAACTATTTATCTATAGACACCCAAAGGTATTACACTATGTAATCACACTCACATAATCACCTTTAAAGGAATTACACTATACAACTCTAGATACCCAAAGATATTGCACTATGTAACCACAATTACATAATCACCTTTAAATGAATTACACTATGTTATCCTAAACCACTTAAAGTAAGTTTAGGCTAACATTATTGTGAGACTACATCCCATAGTGAGAATATATCCCAAAATTTCTCATGGATAATCAACCAAACATATTAGAGTCTTTTATAACATAAAGACCTCCATGATACTATGCATCGGGTACAATGTAGACTTTCATATGAATTTTACTAAGATCAAATAAAGTGATATATTAAAATGCTTTACAATAAGAAGAAGTATAGATAAATAGAAGGAAACACATGACCCACATGGCTATTAAGAAGTGACATTGTCATGCACACTCCCCCTCGATGGCAACTTTTATAAGTCCAACATTGAATGAACTTATATAAGATTTAATATATTGGTGTTGCATTAGATTTTTCATCAAATTTATAAAATTTTGGATATCACCAAGAAGTTTGGTATAATGAGGAACTTCCACATGATATTATTCTATCATCCTTCATAACCACAAGGCTTCTTTAGTAACTTCTACATGAAATGCTCCAAGTTATAGCACCTACACATTTGGTGTAGGTGCTATAACTTGGAGCATTTCATGTAGAAGTTACTAAAGAAGCCTTGTGGTTATGAAGGATGATAGAATAATATCATGTGGAAGTTCCTCATTATACCAAACTTCTTGGTGATATCCAAAATTTTATAAATTTGATGAAAAATCTAATGCAACACCAATAAATTAAATCTAATTTTGGATATCACCAAGAAGTTTGGTATAATGAGGAACTTCCACATGATATTCTTCTATCATCCTTCATAACCACAAGGCTTCTTTAGTAACTTCTACATGAAATGCTCCAAGTTATAGCACCTACACCATATCTGTGTGTGTGTGTGTGTGTGTGTATGTATATGTATATATTTATATGTATACATGTATATATATATATATGTACATATGTATATATATATATATATATATATATATATATATATATATGCATATGTATATGTATATATATATATATGCATATGTATATATATACATATATATATATACATACATATATGTATATATATATATATATATGTATATATGTATATATATATATGTATATATATATATATGTATATATATATGTATGTATATATATATATATATATGTATATATATATATATATATATATATAAGTAGACTCATCATATTATGGTTAGCATCACAATAACCAAATAAATTAGCATAATCAAAAAATAATAATATAAACCAAAGTTTACAATTTTTGTTTTAATACCTAAGTATTCACTTTGCTAATTTCCAATGATCCAAGTATAGATCTTGCATGAATATGGAAAAAAAACCCACATATCATAAAATGTATATATTAATAATAGTTAAATAAATTAAAATACAAACAAGATATGTGTAAATAGGGGTTATCTTTGTTGCATATAGTTTTTGGATCATGTTTTAACACAACCTTCAATAGAAATATATGTAAGATTGCAATCCACCATGTTAAATTTAACAAGTTATGTGATGCACATACAATAAATTCACTAATAATTTGATAATAAGATAACCAAACATTACTTATGTTATTATAAATAATTTCATATTATAATTTGAGTCATGAAAATTTTTCCTTTCTTTTAAAGTTGATAGTA
Organism: Torreya grandis; assembly: GCA_037957365.1. NCBI lineage: Eukaryota > Viridiplantae > Streptophyta > Pinopsida > Cupressales > Taxaceae > Torreya > Torreya grandis. The sequence continues at coordinate 1,317,430 of JARHVA010004359.1, read as the reverse complement.
CAAGTTTACATTTTAACTAAATTGAATTAAAAAAGGTTTTAGAAAGAAAATTTTTTAATGTGATTTATGCTTTATTTTATAATTAATACACATATTATAGTGTTTAAATAACACTATCCACTTTATTTGACTATATAATGATTCAAAAACACAAATAAGTATAACAAAGGTGAAAGTTGTAAGTGTCACAAGTATCATAAATAGTGTCACAAATTATACTATTTGAATAAATTATAGTAAAAGAAATAGTAAGAGATTTAAAATAAAATAAAATACCATCTCAATATGTCTGGAAGGTACAAAAACCTAAATATTGATTGGTTACATGACCATCTTTAACAAAGAATATGACAAGTCAAGGGTGTCAAAAGTGTCAAAAGCATTGCAAGCTTCACATGTGTGATTTTACATGACTAAAAACTAGACTTTTTAACTAATTATTTTTTTTAAAATTAACTAATTTTGATCAAAAAATATATATGGATTGATATTTAATTTAAAGACCTTGATCTATAAATATTTTCCAAAAAATACTATTAAAATTCCCTTTGTCCAATACAAGACTTCACATTTAAGCTACATGATTTAATTAATTTTGATTATTATTTTTAAATAAAAATATTATATTAATTTAAAATAAATATATTATGATTGTATAAAAAAAAAAATTAAATATTTTTTAATCTTTTTTTTTAAAATAGAAGTCAACACACATGGACCCACCATGTGCTTGCATGAAAAATTGACTAATTATAACTCACCCACTAAGCACTAACTCATGTCTTATGTTTAATCATTTTATGTTTTATTTTTATTTTTATTTTTAAAAATAAATAAATCATAATTAAATATTTTCATAATAAAATGCAAGCATTTATTTAAAATTTAAAAAGAAGTTTAAAAAAAAAACTTAAGTGGGGTCCACTGCTTGAGTGGAATAAAGCCAATTAAATAAATATTTTATTTTTAAAATAATTGAATTAAAAATTTAACCTAACCATTAATTCCTTGATATAGCACACTTTATATAGAAGCATGACACAGGTGGAGAACAGGAAAGGATTACAGGAGCTCTAGACATCCATTTTTAGTGATTCAAAGCTTGAAAACACTTGCAAATTTCTATCCAAAGCTACTGGTAGACCCATATCTATGAAATTTATACTATAAAATTATTTTTTAATACTATTATAGAATACTATGGCACCCAAGTAGAAGTAAAAAAAATCCATATTTCCTTTTGATGATCTTCAGGGTCTAAAAATAGCTCCAACAGGCTTAAATATTATAGAAAACATGAAATCAACCTTTAAATGTCAAAAAATGATTGATAATACATGATTTATATGTTTTTATTATTTCATGGCCATACAAGTTGAATCATGATGCTTGGGAGGAGAGAAAAAGATTAAAAAAAAATGTAGGAGACAAAATCAAACAAAGTAAATATCAAAATTATCTGGAAATGGCCAAACTAAGTAAATAGAAAAAACAAAACTAAGATTTAATACCCAAAATCTGATATTTCACTGGTTTGTATCTCACACATGCTAAAAAAAGACATTTAGGAGGAGAGACAAAAATTTTAAATGCGATACAAGAGTCCAAATCAAGTGAAATAAAGGTCAAAAATGCTTGGAAATTGTCGAACTAAGCCAATGGAGTGACCAAAATGAAGATTTACTATACAATTTTTTTTTTAAAAAAGAATGCCATACAAAGGCCATAAAATAATTTCTAAGCACTTATTGTCTCTCTTAATGTTTTTAACTCCCTGTAAGTGTTGGATCTACAACTAAGGAGCTTTAACTACCTTCATACAGATTATTAGTCTAGAAAATAAGAAAATTTAAAAAAAAATTAATGCTTAAAAATTATTTTTATCCCATTTTAATATTCTTAGTTAGATCTATGACATGATAATAGACTTAAAATATGAAAAATTGCATAGATTTGAGATTTCTAGAGTTTTAAGAGGAAAAAGTAGAATAACTTACTTCCTAAAAAAAGAGAAGATTGAAACTTTTCATGATCATACCATGGCTTAAAAAATGGATTAATCTAGGCTTAAACACAAGTTAAAAAACTTTAATCTATTATGTTTCCACTTGATCACACATCAACTAGATCTGATACCATGATAGAATAAGCAATACGATTGCATATGAACACCAGATCTAGATGTGAGACCAATAACAAAGACATTCACCATGAAATTATGAGAGCAAAGTTGAACATACCATAACATAGATATATATGAAAAAAATTCAAAGAGGTAAAATAAACCACAAATATTATTCATATTATGAGAAACTAACAAGTACCTAATACAGTCTTTCTTTCTCTCACTTCTTTTTTCATTATATCTTACAATATAAACTCTTTATTATATAGACAAAGTAATCTGCCCATTATAAATGACTTTTTTCAACCACCACATTAATGGTTCCAAACTCTATAAAGGTAATTTAATATATTTTATTATTTATTTACATGAGGATAAATTCATGATAAATGATAAAATATATTATTATTTAACCAATGTAATTTAATGTATTAAGGGTACATAAATAATACCACTTAACCATTAATTGTTACAATACCTTTTAATAATATTGAGTCCTTTTATATATTTTTTAATTATTAAAAAAACTCTCTATACCATTATTTAAATGTCCCAAGTCTTCTTAACACATACACTTATCACTTACCTACCTCTGCCTACAGTTTAGACTTGGCTGGGAGTTCCCTCTGTCTAAGATAAAATAGAGGGAACTTCCCCTATTGACTCAGAAAAACCAATGTTATGAGAGGATAAAATAATTAATTTATAACCTTTTTAAAAAAATTCATAGATGGATAACCTCTTTAGAGTCATCAGTCATCACAAACTTCAAGATAAACTCACAGAATTGATGACTGTGTAGAATTCTTTAAAATTACTGAGTTGAGAGTGTGAAAGTTAACCTAGATCTATCTCTCTTTTATTTTCATGGATTTTTATGTATTTATATTATAATTGGATTAAAAATAGTCATTAAATCCTTAAAAATATGTAATTCATTTAATAAAGACCATATGGCACTTGTTGCAAGCAACACTATGTCACAAGTAATATTCAGTGATATTATGTATATAATTATTTGATGGATGTTCATGGTTTTTTAATTCATATTGAAACATTTTCTCCTTAAATACAAACTTTTAAGAGTGTCATAATGGAAAAACCCATTTCCATTCATCTCATTTTACCATATTTTCTTCATATTGCACAAGCTAGTGTATTTGACTAAGGGGTGTATGGATTGCAACCTCTAGGTTGGAAGTTTGTGTGAGGGTGACTTTACACTCTTAAAATTTTAGTGGATGATAAATTATTGTGAATATTATATGATTTTAAACTATCTATGCCAATTTATTTTGTCCATTTATGACACCTCATACTTTTAGCTCTCTCCAAGCACTAGAGTGCAACTGTAGGCACTATTTTAAATTCAAGAATATTATAGGTTATCATATGGCCAAAATAAATGCACATTAATTATATGATTTTATATGAGTTCATTAATCCATATATCTCATTTTTTAAGACCACATTTTCATTTTATATCACCATCCATGCATTATAAGTCACTTTCAAATCTTTCAAGGTTGATATTTTGGTTTAAGAGGCACTATAACACTGAGTGTTTCCAGTCAACATAGAGTGAGTTGAAACACTGTCAATCCATCATCCATGTTCACCTAAATGCCTCATTATTTATTCAATAATTTTTCATTAGGTTAAGGCTATAATAACAATAACAAACAATCTCATTTAGACCATCTTAAATATTTACCATGGAATATACTGTGTAAAGTAGAGAGATTTTTGGAGAAGTTAAGGTATAGTTGTCCTTTTGAAACTTTCTTTGATCTTACATTGATGTAGGTGTTTTTTGAAAATTTTATTGAATTATTCATAATATAAATGGTCTAAATTGCATCTTAGATCAATAAATAAACTTCTAATTGGGTTCAAGACACTTCAAGTTCTTTTACCCATTTGTCTCAGACCTCTATGACAACCTTGCTCTTATAGGTCTCTAAGTAGGTTGACTGTGAGATGAAATTAATGTAAAACTTCCTCAACTTATATGACAAGGTATGTTATTAGAAATTTATATTGACATAAATATTATCATAATATTTAGAGCTTACAACCAATCCCTTCATATCAAACAACTAAAACCTTTATAACTTCTAAACCTTGCATATTCTATCTGTATGTTCTAATAGAATATCTTAGATAGTTGGACTTAAAGCTATGTATTATGGTCCACCTTGAACTCCATTCACACGGCCTTAACAATTTTACATGATTATTCATAGGTCAAGTAGGTCTTAAATATTCTTCAAAAATTGATGATCATGCTTTGAAACACCCCCATATATCAAAGATTTTACTCAAGTGTCAATGGAGATCACATTCAAGAAAACAAGGGTGGTTCTTTTTTTATTCCATGGACACATGCACCAATAAACTTGAAACTAATATATAATGAATGTATGGACCCTACAATTTTGTATTCATCACTCACTTCTAGCAACCAATCTTTAATCTGTAATTAAATGATGAAAACCAAGCCACTAGGGTTTCATAGGCCATTTTGAATGATCAAAAATCTAAGTGATTGTTCACAGAGAATAAGCTATGAAACTTGAAACTTTGATCATGGGATGGAATTACATAAGGAATGATATCATCCCCTAAATACACTTGCTATGTCTTTTTTCTCTTGGCCATACTAAAAAGGAACTAGTAACCCTTTTCAACCCTTTGAAGGAGAGTGATGAGAAGATAGATTGGTTTTATTAATTATTGGATCTATAAAGATTTTGACCCTAAAGATTACTATTGGGAATATCAAGAGACTCTTCCGAAGCACACTCTCCTACAAGCAAGTTTTATAGTCTGTACATTTTTCTTAAAATGACCTTGTGAGAGCACTTCATCTTGTTTTGATGTTTAACCTACCAACTTTGTTAGTTAAAAATAGTTTTATGATACTTTATGACACATTGGATGTTGGAATAAGATTTTGAACACTTTTCACCTTGAAATAACTGTACAAACTTCATAAATGACCCCAAAATTGACTTTAAGTGACATATAATCAATTAAGATCTAAAATTGAATATAACCAATGCTAAAGACACATTATAAGACCCCTAACTAAGACCATGAAACAAAATTTGACCCTATTAGACCCCTATCTAAGTTTTTCAACTATAGGAGGTTGACCTATTTTGACTTGTAAAAATAGTCAAAACCTACCATCACCCAATGATTTGTATTTCACTCTAGATAAGTGGACTTTCTCATTTAAATTCCTACTTGGGATAAATTGATTAAATTATTCATTTTAAATATTTATGTATATTTACCCCTTTACTCCATCCATTTAACAATCATTTATTTATATCTATTAAGTCTTTAAAATTTTAATCATTTGATGAACCTGACATACTTCGAATATTGCTTAACAACCTAATTCCCTCCAAGTGTTGTCTTATCCTTTTTGTGTAATTAATTAGGGTTTATTAAATTCTTATTTTTCTTATTTTTTCAAATCTTATGTGATACATATTATTCATTTATTAGGGTTTTCATTGATTTAATATTTTACAATTTTGTTTAAAAATACTTCAAACCCTAGATCCACATATTAGGTCCTTACACATTCAAGTATTATCTCTTAGGGTTTTAATCAATTTATAATTTTATATACTTTGGGATGAATATTTATCATATTTTTAAATATATTTATGTTAGATTATCTTCTAGCCATTATTTTCTTATTTTTCATTTTTTACATTCTTTTTTGTGGTAAGTTTAGGATGACCTCTAGGGAAACTCTTCCCCGTCACCCAATTGATCAATTTTAAAATTTTCATATAATTATACAAATAAATGGACATATTTTCAAAATTTTACACTGTCACATGATAATTAACATGATTTTATTTATAATGATGATGATTTTTATTATTTTAATCATGGATATGGTTATTACTATGAGCATGACAATGCAAGTGATAATGAGAATAGATTAGATGCATCTTATCCTCCTCCTCACTCTTCACCCACTTCTCAAAATTAAATTAACAACATAAGGCCAAAGGATCCCCTTATAGGTAGTGATTTTTTTGAATGCGATCTTATCCTATCAACCACTTTTGCTACATCTTTATTCACATTAAAATTATAGAATAAAAATAAAATCAATACACCTTAACTAATGAGATGTAGAAGGGTTGCTAAAGTGGTTTGGTTGTGCCTAACCTAACCCAATTTTGAATATCATAGTGCATTTATAGTATGAATGTCACATTTTAATTTGACTTAGTGGTTTTAGTGGTTTATGGTAGCCATTTATATTAGTTTAATAGTTTTGAGGGTTTGAGGCCCTTGATTGTGCCCCAAAATTGGTTTTTAGCTCTAGTCAAAAGTTAATATCCATAAATATATATATATATATATATATATACCTTCATATTATTCAAGTAATATTATTTATTCACATGGTGTGCCTACAATATAAAATGAAAATACACTTTATTTGACTTTCTCAATTAAATTCAAAAAAGCATGTACAACTAGTATTTCACCTTTTATAGATTCACAAACTAAAGTAGATGATATTATGTTGTCACATTATTTTACCTTTAAATCTCAACACTTTTATTCCATGGAAAATATGGATAATTCAAATATATATAAACATTCTCCTACATGTCATAATGTGCCAAAGGAAAATATGATTGCTATTTCTTCTACCCTTAACTCCATTATTGAAAATAATGATAACATGTGAATTTCACTCATAGCTAGTGAATAAAAACATTACATTCCACCTACACATGATGATATGTTTCATTTTATAAAAATGATAAAATATTTTTCTACTCTCTCTCTCTTACTAAGCATTAAAATGACAATTCTTGCCTTTAACTCTAAAAGTGAAATAAATTATGATTTTGATGAAACTTGGAATAACAATGATTACTATGATGTTAGTAAACAAGAAATTGAGTCTAGTTCTCTTTATACTTCACCCATATCTCATGTCAAAATTGATTACTTATTAAATATTAATTAAATAGATAATATGGCTTCAGATAAAATGTGAAAATTTATACTCATGCTCATATTTTACATATTTTACATTTGCATGATAATAATTTTCCTTCTATTCCATTATCATGTGATACATCTTTACAAATTAACAAAATAAGAGACACCAATAAATTTCCTCCACCCCTCTTTACTAAAATATAACATTTTCATCATGCTAACCTACATGAAGGTGATATCCAATTTCCATCTCATTGGGTCCTAGTTATAACCCTTCCAAAGGTTATGGTGAGCCAACTCAACATCTTTAATAATGCTCCATGAAATAGTGTACCAATGGATAAAATTAATAATAAGATTCAATATTTAAATGAACCTCTTAACAATGTTAACATACCTATTAGCACCAAATATTTCACCTTGGAGTATGTTTCTCAATCCTACTATAATATTTGGGAAACATTGGACTACCTCTAGGATTTTGGGTTTCTTATAGTAGAGGTAGACCTCTAGGTTTAAGGGCTAGCTCCATAGATTGACTTATAAGTGCTTATAACCTATACTAAGTGATTTATTGTGTGAAAAAGGGTACAAATAAGCATTAAGGTAAAATAATATAATGGTTGATACACCATAATTATATCCAATATTGTATCATACTCTTACACTAAGAGAAATGACCTACAATACTAGTTTTAAATTCCTTAAATACTTTAACATTAGTATTTCAACATGGAGGTGATATGCATGAAAAATACTCAAGGTAAGTAAACTAGAGATCAATTTTAGACACTAGGGCACTTTAAATATTTAAAATATACTCATACACTTAACACAACTTCATGTGACCTACTAGAGTGGGACAATCTTACATCAAACATGGAAGGATTGAGAGAAAACAAAGATATATATCAATAACTTAACTATTCACTATACATCTCTTTAAACACTTTAAAAAGATAGATATGAACTTAGAAATATATTTCATATATTATTAAAGGACAAAGTAAAACATTAAACTAGAAAAGCTTTGCCATACTAGGTGTGGAATTAGTCTACAAGAGCTGAAATGGCTAGCATTTATAAAATGTGTGAGAGTAGAGAGAGCGAGAGAGAGAGAAGTGGAGATCAAGGGTCACAAATTACACTTTTTAAGGCATGATAATTATTTATGTTATATATAAATGGATTATTAAATATACCATGAAATGTCTCTTTATAAAAATGTCTCTCCATAACATGAAAACTCCTCAAAACTAGCATAGGACCCTTCAAATACCTTCCTAGAAACCACCTTCATCATTAGGCCTCTCTTGAGTGATCTAAACAAACTAGTAATAATTGACACAAATTCACTATGAATAGGGTCTTATAAACATTATTCAACATGAATTAGATGTGTCCCTAACTTTTAGTCTTCTTCTAAACAAGTGTTCTCATCATCTACAGTCATCACCACTAGCTCTAGAGGTTTATCTTCACATTTGGCACAAAGATGGTCTTTAGTTTGTCAATAAAATCCATGTAATGGGTGATATGAAATCTATAAATATCCCCATTTCCTTTCAATTCATGAATAAAACCTTAAAATTCATCACAATTAGACGTATCACTTTCTCACTTGGTGGTCACCTTCCATTCTCATTGTCTTCCACAGAGTGCTTGAGGTGAATGAGATAGTAGAGGTTTTTATGTGATTATATGAAGAAATAAATTAACATGAAGATTTATATTATGTTCCAATTGACCTTACCAATTTATTCTCATCCTTTCTCTCTCCCATAACTTACAAAACACATAAAATATGTCAAGAAATCTTATTATGTACCCTATTCATACAAGTAGAGTATAAAAAACTAGATTAGATGGATCTTGAGAGTGTCTTATTCAATCCCAAAATCATTTTCAAGTCATACTATCCCTCTTGGATTCATATACAACTATTTATTTTCAATCAAGTCAAAAATAACGGTTTTGGAGGGTTCTAGGTGGTTTAGATGCTTAAGGATTGTTCATACAATCCTAACATTGAAACCTAGGACCAATTAACATATAATCATTTAATTAAAATTATTCAACATCTCCCTAATCCTTAGTTCTCCATGATAAGTTTTCATACTAGTGTGAGCATCTAAAGATGGCCTCTCAATTTTGGGAGTGCATTCTAAATAGGTTTGAGGTGTGAATTAGGCCAAAATTGCCTTCTTATGATTTCATATAAAATATAATAGAAAAAATAAAACTTATATCTCCCTCAAAATATTATTCAATTCATTGGAATTCCCACTTGGTGTTAAGAATGAGATTAGCCTCATATAGGGCTTTAGGTCTAGGTTAGGCCTAATAGGTCTAACTATGTTCATGATGTCCAAAATCACCCTATGTAGTTTCCAATTTTTATGAGGTACTTAAAAAATCTATGGTAATTCATTTCAGCTCTCTAAATCCTTATTAAATGTCTCAATTTTTCCCAACTCACCTCTTTATCACTTACATACCATTGCTTACAGTTTTGTACTTTCTAGTAGTGCCCTTTGTCTAAGATATAATAGAGGGAAGCTACACTATATTATTAGATATTATGAATGTATGAGAGGATATAATTTTTAATTAGGACCGTCTATACTAGTTTTCAAATATAGATGGTACTTCTAGCACCCTCAACACTCAAACTTCCTAAGATAGACTTTTAGACAATGATTATGTTCAAGGTTTGTGTATTAATTATAGATTGTTTATTTAAACCCTCCTTAATTTATTTCCATATGATTATAATAATTTTATATTGTCATTATATTTTCTTAAGGTTTTCTCAAAAATTTATAACACTCCCATGTTTTGTTAACTCTCTCAATCTACTTCTTTTCACTTGACCATGCTAAACTGCTTAATGTAGCAAATTGTGGTGATTGTAGGTGTTCTTTTATGAATTGAAGGTCTTGTAAGTTGTCATGAAAAGTGTGTGTCATTTTATGTTCCCCTTATATTCTATTTTAAAACTTTAAAGTCACCTTATGGATAAACACATTCATCTCATGAATTGTCAACATCTAGATCACCATGCTTCAATGCATTATCATACTACAATCAAATTATAGATGTCATTTTGAGACCAAAAGGGGCCCTTTTAGGTGTTGGTATGAGTCAAAAATATATTATTCAACTCCATACAATGATATTTTGGCCACTAGTTCCATTTCTCATCATGTAAGGTCACTTGTCTGTAGGTTATTCTCTCAATTTCCAATGCCAACATATTATAGGTTGCAAACTAATTGTAGGTTCACATTTTGAGGCCATGAGACCTACAGTTGATGATGTGACCCTCAATTCAAATTATCATATTCTTTCATATTAATTTAATAAATATTAAACCAAATGCTCCACTTTGTCATGAGTTATGAAATTATCATGTCCATGTAGCATTATAGGGTTATTTAGGCTCTTGAGTACTTTAGATAACACTAAAAACTACAGTGAAACATTACATAAATGAAGGCCTTCTTAAAACACCCTAATTTGGTCAAACAAAAACTTTCCTTTACAATTAAATGTACCTATGATTGGGTAACAATATGGAAAAACACTAGACTTATTTAGATTTCAAATACTCTACTATGAAAGGATAAAAAACAAGCTAAAATCCCTATTTCAGAGATGTTAAGGTAATATGTCCCTGAAATGATTCTCTCAAACTAAGGTCTTAAAATCAAGCTTGTTTGTTTCCTTATGAATCCATCATTAATGTTATGGTTCTCTCCATGTCCTTAGACTTGATGAGGCCTTCAAACACTTGCATTTCAAGTTCCTCAAACCCTTATTTGGACCACCTATAGGTGAACATACAATACATAAAACTAAGAAGGTATGATATAAGATTGTGTTCATGATTAATTGGTTTTAAAACTAATAATAGATCTCCTATTAGTATAAACTGATCTTCTCTACCTTTGGACACTTAAAATAAGTTCGCATTCCTTATCCAACATGCTTAGTCATTTATGGGGCACATGTAGGTGAACATCAAAGTTGAGAACTATGTATATGGAAGAACTAGTTGTCATAGTTAATCATACATAATTTCAATAGTTTATATTTATTTATCATGTTCTATGAGTGTATTCAACATATTAAAACTCTTCATTCCATCTCCATGACTGTGCTCAAAATTTGCATTCACCTAACTATAGGTGAATTATGTAGGGAGGTCTAATGTAACATGTTTCTAAGTTATCCCTCTAGAGATGAATTTTAGTCCACATTTCCTTGGATAATAATGATAAATTTTTAATTTAATAAAAATAATAATATGATATCCCTACATTAACATTGTCATGAATGTGGAAACAAGGGTATGAACTTTTTTAACTAATGAAATTATCTATAAATTAGCCATTGAAGTATCAACCAGTAAACTAAGGTACTTGTGGCTTTATTTTTCACTCAACATGTAAAAAATAATTTGAGATCCATGTGATGAGGATGTCCACACTATATATAAACATTTTCAATACCTATTTTATATGGATTAACTCAAACAAAGAGAAAATTTGTAGGGTATGGGAATAAACAAGTGAAAAGAAGTAAACTTATTATCATTATTTTATAAATCAAAAGCAACCAATATTATAAATCCTATATGTATTTGAATTAGACCAACTATACTGATATCCATTATAGGTATTCAACTTAATTCTTCTCCTATTGGCTATAACATGAGAAAATTATTTGACCATCTCTGCATGCAAAAAGGAGTGATGGAGGAGAAAAATAGTTTTAGGCCTTTTTTAAGTGTTTAAAATTTGATTAAATGTGAGAGTGAATTAAAGGGAGTTGAAGAGTCACTACAAATTCTTCCACACATGCCACGACTCATGTAGAAGCTATACAACTAACTAAAACTTCCCAACTACCACTAATCTTCTTTTTTTAATGTTACTCGTACATTTTGTCAATTCTAAAATATCTAATTTGACATCTAACTAGGACATGGATGTTGATAAACACTTGAACACCTTGTCTTACATGGAAAACCATACAAACCTTCATAAATGACTCAAAAATGGTCCCTAACATGGAATAGACTATCTAAGGACTAAAAGTGACCATGACCAAGGATAAAGACACATCAAATTACATTTTTAGGACCATGATACATCTTATAAGACCCTAATAATACCATAAAAAAGTCTTATTATATAGGGGGTTGACCCATTTTGACTTGTGGTCAAAATAGTCAACATTCTTAGCAATTTCCTAAGGGGCAAAAGATAGTTGTGCCAAAGACCAGTAGCCTACTCCTATCCATTTGGCTACAGAGTCATATATTCACAAGTTAAACATTGAATTTCCTTTGAAACCACACCAAACATAAGAAGAGACACACAAAACAAGACACACCAAAGGAAACACACATGTGTTCTTAAGAACACTTATGGAACACACACACAACTAACACAAAGACACACACACATATCCTATTATTTACAAGACATAACTTGAGGTGAATAATAACTCACCATAATTCAACAAAGGTAAAATATGGTTCCTCTTTCATCCTTTCTTCTCCATGAAAGAAAACAATCATGTGAGGCAATGTTTATCATCAAACATTTGCTCATGTTGTAGTCAAAAAGACTTTCCATCTTTGAATCTTGTTCTATTTGTAAGTGTACTATTTTGAGATTTCAATGATATTTTTTCTTTCCCTCCAAGATTTTAGTTTTTATATGCAACCTTATTTTATCTTTTCATGTTCAATTGGTGCTCTTAAAACTATAGGTTAAGAGGCATGAAAACTACCTCAACATTACATTCTTCTTGGGCATGATGTTATTAATGTATGCGATCACCAAGATTGTTATAATTATTCCAAAACACATATGAGATTTGATATACATTATATTGAGGTATTAGCTTATCCTTAATTAAAAAAACTTCTACTTTGTATTCATGAAACTCCTCTGTGGATGCAACTTCTTGAATAGTAGTAAGACACTCACCTTTATGATTAACAAGGCATTATCCTTTATACTCAATAGGAAACTTAACCATATGATCATTAGGCTCATTAAAATTTTAATTATATATGTGACACTTCTTAGGATGGGAATTATTCTTACCCAACTAATCAAACTCTTGACTTACGACATTAAACCTTTGCCATTGGTCATCTTCTTCCTCATAAATGTCACCTGTAAGGGCTCCTTCATCAATTTCAAGAAGAAATACATTGTTATTCTCACCATATTGACTTATCATGATATTAAAACTATCATCATAATACACATTAATTAATTAGTTTCCTTTAATATCTTGTGAGAAAAAAATGCTCAATGCCTACCTTAAATTACTCATATGCTCCCTCATAGATGATATAAGTGCCAAGGTCAGTTTGTTCAAAGTAAGTATATGGATCATGTCCATAGGTGTCTATACCATAATTAGATATAAATAAATCATAAATTCATTTAAATTTATAATATTCACCATCATCCAAAATAGACTCCTCTTTATCATTAATGACACAATTTAAATTAGAACTTGCTTCAACATAGGGTTTAATGTGAAATTTAGCAACTGGTTGAGTCCTAATGGTTAATTTTATTCCATAATTTGTCCTAAAGGATAATAAGGACCAATAATATGAGAGGTATACTCTTATCTTACCTATGAAATCTCTTAAGAGGTAGATATCAAAGTGGGTAGGCAAGTCAACAACCACAATGTCTTGAAGGATGGGGGAAATAGGATAATCATGAAGAAAAACCTTCAAACTATTTATCAATATTACTCACTTGGTATGTGTCCCATATAGTTTAATCACCCCTTTAATAATTAGTTCAAAATTTATATCCAAATTTTTATCTACAACATTGGGCATCACTAATGTGCTAGCTCCACTATCAACTATGAAGTTGTGAACACGCTTATCCCCCACAATGAGAGTGAGTTAGAAGGGTGGATACTTTTAAGACTTGGAAGAGGGTTTAAAAATGTTATTATTATGATATTTATTAATAGAAACATGATTATGACCATGTATTGATGATGGAGGACTAGCATGGATAGTGGATAGTTTCTTTTACAAAAGATCTTTTTGGCCATGCATGTGAAGGACATCCCAAAAGAGAGATATATACCTTAGCATTATTCAATGAATCCAAAATGTTAAAAGTATAAGTAATTACCTTTTATTTATTCTTTGGAAGCAATACAGTGTTTGTATCTTGGGGTATTTAAGCACTTGAGGTAGTCCTTACAACATTCTGACTTGAAGAAGGTGCAAGAGTTGTAGGAATTGCCATGCTTGTAGTCATGCCTTACTACCTTTTACAAGAAATTTTTACACTTGTAGGCACACCATTATCATCTCATATAACCTTCATATTATCTCTAGTGTTTCCTACAACAAAATTACCTTGATTAAGGATATATTTATCTTCAACTAGGAAGTTAATGAAACTCATTCCTTAGGGCTACCATCCTTCATTAGCTTGCATTAAAACTTCATCTTATACTAATAGTTGAGGAGTGAATCCTCCTTGAGAAACTATATATTTCTCTCCACCTTCATTTTCATAAATTAAATTACTTTTTTTCCATTCCTCTCCTTTGGATCAGATTTCTATGCACATGTACCATTGCTCTTGTGTCGGAGGTTGAAGTAGGATTATAAGGATTGGTAAGCCTATTTAAATTAGGTTTCCCTTAACCTCTCCCTTTCCCATGTTGTTGAAAATATTATTTATTATATGGGTAGGGATCACCTTGATATTAATTATGTTGCCTATTTTTAGCCTCTAAGTCTTGATATCTTTCCTTCCAATCAATTATCTCTTCTACTTTTTAAGAATTGTCTCCGACTTGGAATTTGCATTAGGAACTTGAGAAACACTTAGAACATTAATAGACATATTTTTTAGTAGATCCATAAACACTTTTAGAGGAGACTTCCTAGATTGTATGAGGCCATTATTATCTCTAATGGCAAGGTCATATGCTTAAATTAAGGTGAAACCACCCATGGATTATAACAAGAAGGCTATATTAATGTCAAAGGCCCTCAAGTATGTAAGAAACACAAAGCTAGCATATGGTCTCATGAAAGGAGGTAACCTATGATAATTACTTTAGAATATCTCATTAAAATTAGGTATTGTATCCTTAGGGGATATTTTAATTACATTGAGATGATGGATGAGTTATGTGTGGTCACTCTTGTCTTCAAACCTTGAAGTTAATATCTCTCTAAAATAATCCTAATTTATGATACAACTACTGGGCAAAGTCCTATATCAATCAAGTGCTTTCCATCTAAGGTACATGGTAAGGAGTATAATAGAAATTTTGACCTTTGTGACATTATGGAAACTATATAAATTTTATACATCCCTAAAGTGCTCACTAGGAGTAACATGACCTTCACTATTGAATGTAAGAACACTGTTTGTAGCATTAGGGGGAATGTTATCATATGCATCAATATGGATTGTATTTCTAGTATTAAAGGTTGGGAAAGTATGTTTCATAGCCATGTTCTCTTCAATTTCTTATTCACTTTCTTGGTCTTCTTGACTATCAAATTCCTCTTACTCTTCAAAGGGTAGAATATGTTGAGGATGTTGAATTTCATGAGGAAGTTAAGGTTAAATATGTGGATTGATGGTATAGAAAACTCTAATATAAAATTACCTAGTAAGGACCATGAAGTATTATCACCAATATATGAAAAAAAATGGTATACAACAAGATTTTACATTGAATGGAATTTACAAATGTTGAGTAGCATACCATATGCAGCTGTGATGTTGTCAAGACTAGCATTCACCTTGATAAGTTGTATTTAGGATAATGGTCCCACTAGGCATGTAAAAAGTATTGGCACTAAATATTTAAACCTATGGGATGTTGTTCAAGCATACTCTAAGATTTTGGAAACATTGGAATACATATAGGCCTATGGGTTGCATATAGATAAGGTAAACCTTTAGGTTTGAGGGCTAGTTCCCTAGATTGGCCTTTAAGTGATTATCACCTATACTAACTGATTGCTTGTGTGAAAAATGGTATAAATATGCATGAAATTAAAATAATCTAAGGGTTTATACACCATAAATATCTCCACTATGAAATCATACTCTTTCACTAATAAAAATGACTTATAACATTAACTTTAAAGTCCTAAAATACTCTATTAGTATTTCAACATGGAGGTGATATGCAAGAAAACTACTCAATGTAAGTGAACAAAATATTAGATATAAAAATTAGGGATAATTTCACACTGTAAAATAGAATCATACACTTAAAAACACTTCATGTGACCTACTAGAGTGGGAAAATCTTTTATCAAACATGGAAGGATTGAGAGAAAGCAAGGATAGATATTAATCACTTAACTATTCACTATACATCTCTTCACACACTTTGACAAGATAGTATATGAAATCAAAACCAGATTTTGTGTATTATTAGAAGGCAAAGTACAACATGAAACTAGCATGGTTTCACCATATTAGGTGTGTAATTAGTCTACATGAGCCAAAATGGCTAGCATTTATAGAGTGTGTGAGAGTGGGGAGAGAGAGAAGTGGAGCTCAAGGGTCACAAATTCCACTTATTAAGGCATGAGATTTAGTTATTTTATAGAGGAATGGAGTATGAAATATACCATGAAAGGTATACTTTGGATAAATGTATCTCTAAATCATGAAAACTCCTCAAAATTTCCATAGGACCCTTCAAATACCTTTTGATAAACTACCTTCATCATTAGGCCTCTCTTGAGCACTCCAAATCATAATGATAACAATTGACACATAAAAAATATTAAGTTGGTGGGTGGGGGGGGGGGGGGTGTTGTAAATAGGATTTAACATTAATTATATGTGTTCCTAACCATTAGTATTCTTCTAAACAAGTGTTCTCATCATCTATAGTCACCATCACTAGCTCTATAGGTCTGTCTTCACATTTGGCATCAAGATGGTCTTTAATTTATGAATGAAATCAATATAAGGGATTATATAACACATTTAAAGAGTCCCATTTCCTTAAAATTCATTAATTATACCTTAAAATTCCTCCCAATTAGACTTATCACTTTCTCACTTGGTGGTCACCTTCCATTCTCATTGTCTTCCATAGATTACCTAAGGTGAATGAGCTAGTAGAGGTGCATCTGTTCTTATATGAATAAATAAATGAACATTAATAGCTATATTAGGTCCTAATTGACCTTACTAATTTATTCTCATCCTTTAACTCTCCCTTGAACTTGTAAAACACATAAAATTGATCAAGAAAGCCTATTTTGTACCTTGTCTGTATAAGTAGGGTATTAGCCAAATGGATTGGATGGATATTGAAAGATTATTATTCAATAAAAAAATAATTTACAAGTCATAATATCCATATTTGATGAATCTACATCAATTTCTTTTCAATCGGGTCAAAAATAAGGGTTTTGGAGGGTTTTAGGTGGTTCATACCCTTAACGATTGTTCATACAATCCTAATGTTGAAACCTTAGAAAAATTCCTATATATGCATTTCAAGGACCTTATTAAACATATATAAACTCCTTGGGTCTCCATTATAAGTGTCTATACTAGTGTGAGCATCTCAAGATGGCCTCTGAAATTTGGAAGTGCATTCTAGATAGGTCTTAGGTGTCTGTTATGCCAAAATTAATTTATTATGATTTAATATGTAATAAAATGGAACAAATAAACCTTATACATCCCTATAAATATTATTCAATTCATTTTAAGGTCCACTTGGTGTTAGGAATGACATTAGCCTCCTCTAGGACATTAAGCCTAGTCTAGGCCTAAAAGGTCTGACTATGTTCATCATGCCCAAAATCACCATGTGTAGTTTTCAAATGTTATTAAGTCTTATAAAACTATATGGGACTTTATTACATCTCTATAAACCCTTATTTAATGTCTCAATTCTTCCCAACTCACCTCTTTATCACTTACTTACCCTTGCATATAGTTTTGCACTTTTTAGGAGTGCCCTCTATTTGAGATAGAATAGAGGGCACTTCCCCTATCTTCTTATGTATTATGAATGAATGAGAGGATAAATTGGGTCATGAGTACCCTCTTTATTAATTTTTAAATCTAGACATTACTTATAGCACCCTCAACACTCAAACTTCCTAAGATAGACTTTTAAATAGTGATTGTGTGCAAGGTTTATGTATAAACTATAGGTTATATATTGAAACTCATATTTATATATTTACATATGATTAACATCATGTGATATGGTAATTATAATTTTTTAATGTGTTCTCAAAAATTTAAAACATTCCCAACTTTTGTTAACTCTCTCAATCCACTTCTTTTCACTTGACTAAGCTAAACTGCCTACTGTAGCAATTATGCTAATTGTAGGTGTTATTTTGGGAATTTAAGGTCTTGTATGTTATCATGAATAGTTTGTGTCATGTTAAATTTACCTTGGAGTCTCTTTTAAAACTTTAAACTCACCCTATGTTTGAACACATTCATCTCATGACTTGCCAACATCTAGACCACCATTCTCCAATCCAGTGTCATACTATAATCAAATTGTAGATGCCATTTTGAGACCAAAAGGGACCCTTGTAGGTGTTATTATTATTCATAGCTCTATGATTCAACTCCCTATAATTATTTTTGGGCCACTAGTTCCATTTATCATCATGTAAGATCACTTATCTATAGGCTATGCTCTCAATTTCCAATGCCAACACACTATATGATGTAGATTGATTATAGGTTCCCATTTAGAGTCCATGAGACATATAGGTGATGATGTTCCCCTCAATTAGAGTGATCATATACTTTGATCTTCTTTGAAGTAATTTATTAAATCTCAAACTAAATGGGCCACTTTGTCATGATTTATGAAACTATTATGTCCATGTAGCATTATAGGGTCATTTAGGCTCCTAAGTACTATAGATAATGCTAAAAAACTACAGTGAAATATTTCTTGAAATGGAGGTCTTATTAAATCACCATAATTTTTCCAAAAAACCACTTTCCTTTATAAGGTATTATCCTTATGATTGGGTAACAATATGAAAAAACACTAGACTTATTTAGACTTTATACATTCTACTATGAAAGGATCAAAATCAAACCAAAATCCATGTTTCTAAGATTTTAAGGTAGCATGTCCCTGAATTAATTCTCTCAAAATGAGGTATTAATAATAAATCTTGTTTGATACCTTATTATTCCACCATTAATGCTATGGTGCTCTCTGTATATCCTTATACTTGATGAAGCCCTCAAACAATCTTCAACCACTTGTATATCAAGTTCCTCAAACCCCTATTTGGACCACCTATAGGTACACATATAGTACATAGAACTGAGAAGGTATGATATAAGACTGTGGGCATGATGAATTGGTTTTAAAATCAATATTAGACCTCCTATCACTCTACACTGATCTTCTCTACCTTATGACCCTTATAACAAGTTCACATGCTTTCATTCCAACATGCTTAGTCATTTGTGGGGCATATGTAGGTGAACATCAAGGCTAAAAACTATGTATATGGAAGAACTAGTTTGGAAGAACTAGTTATAATAATAAATCATACATCATTTGAATAGTTTATATTTATTTCTCATGTTCTAAGAGTTTATTCAACACCTTAAAAATATTAATTCCATCTCCATGAGTATGCTCAAAACTCTCATTCACCTGATTGTATGTGAATATATATAGAGAGGTCTAATATATCATGTTTATGACTGAGTTATCCCTCTAGGGATGAATTTGACTCCACATTTCCTTGGATAA